>CAXITT010000774.1:96820-168349 GCA_964033795.1 Lymnaea stagnalis
AATTAATGCCAAAAATGTTTTAAACAATAAAAATCCAACTTGCCTGGTTCGTGGAAAGTCCTATAGAATTTAAATATTATTCAAAACACACACTGGGCTTAATTAAGTGTCAATGGTTCTTTACTGTCAATAGTTCTCTCACAAACTTCAATTGTCCTATATGGCGATCTTGGGAAACAGTCATTGAGGTGTGGCTGACCGGGACGGGTAACGGGACATCGGCAGCTCACTGGACAGAATGTAGGCGAATCGCCGACACTGGACAGTTCGTGTGTAACTCACCAATACAGGATCAGGCATAGGAAGCTTGATGCGGGGTGGGACGTTGGTGGCTCGTTGACACAGGACAGGGCGTTGTTAAACTGAGTGACCGGACAGGCCACAGGACTTCACATCTCACTGGACACGAAGTTTGTAGCTCACCCCCGACAGGACGTAGATAACTCGATACAGGGAAGTGCGTAGTTAATTCACTGAAGCTCAACTGGACGTTGGCAACTTGATGAAGGTCGGGGCTGGGGATTTCACTGGACCTGGACACGAAGTTGGTAGCTCACTACCGAAAGAACGTAGATAACTCGATACGTGGAGGGGCGTAGTTAATTCACTGGAGCTGAACACGAAGTGGGTAGCTCACTACCGACAGGACTTAGATAACTCGATGCAGCGATGGGCGTAGTCAATTCACTGGAACTGAACTTGTGGCTGACTGGCCAAGCCGCACTCAGGTCGCTAAAGAGCTGCATGTGGCTCGTGAGCCGCGATTTGCCGACCACAGGACTAGGGTGTAACCTTAGTTGAATTCTGTATGGACTAGGTTTTAACTTACTCGAATTATCTTTATTTTCAGGAATTGAATCCAACTATGCTACACCTTTCCCATCGTCAAGAGTTATAACACCTACTTCAGGTGTTACTGGAGATCAAGCTGAAGAGCAGGTAATTCATTTCTTCTCCCGATGACGATATAGTTTTCTTAATAAGAGTTCTTTCTTGGCAGCTCTTTATATCTACCGGTATTAATAAATGTGTCTCTCTGATAATGTGACTACCTTTTTAATCCACATCTCTTGATGTTTATAACTAACATTTAAAATGGAGCCTCTATTGGGTTGTATATTTTATACAGTATACAGTAGACATAGAGGCTATATTTAGTGAACAACACTGAAAAGTGGTTGGGGTGGTCAGGGATCACATTTTCCTTTTTGGATCAAAGAATTTTTGAAATCAATATCAGTTACTTTAAATTTAAAAAAATAGCAATATTGTGTATAGTATCAATAGCTTTACAATATTTTGTCAATAGTATTGCAATATGTATACAGTATCAATAGTTTAGCAATATTTTGTAAAGTAAAACAGGCAAACACTCTCATTGCAAGATGAATGAATATCTGCCAAAAGATGCTAATAATTTAATAATATAAGATGCCAACAATCATGTGGGGCATCCAAACCTTGTTCTTTACAAAAGGAAAAGACTTATTTCTTTTGCTGTCCCTACTCGATGCAATTATTATTTAGAAGTGGCTTTAGAAGAGGATAAGTAAGTGAATGTAAGAATTTATATTTCATTTGTGTCGCAGCACAGATTTTGGGAAGGGGTCGTCAAGCTTACAGTAGGAAACCTATTATATGGCACCCACTGTCTAAAGTTTTTTAATGCCTCAAATTGGAAATAGAATAAGACAAAGAGTTTTCCCATGTTCTTTTGTTAGTACATGTTGGCCAATCTAATCAGAGTTGCTAGAGTTCAGTGGGCAATCACATATGACAAAAGATCTCCTAAAAAAAATTCTCACTTATATTTTCTAGGACACTGCACCAGTTCAGCCTTCTATGGCCACAGATAATGATCAACTTGACGAAGCATCTCTCCAAATCAAACGAGAGGAAGAAAGAGGTAATATATACAAAGTTAAATTTAGTTCACCCAAATAGATTTTAGGTTAGATCTATCTGGTTTGTTCCTCAAAAGAAATTTAGATATTAAAAAAATCAAATTGACAAGAAATAGAAGAAGAAATCGTCTGAATGATTTGTGGGGATGGGCTGCTAAATATATATTTCAAGAATGTTTGAGGTATAACATCGTTTAGGTCAATTTTATACTATTTACAAAGAATATTTTTATATCTACATTACACCTTAACTTTTTGCTGAAATCAGAATTTTTTAAAATTGTTATTTACTCAACTAAAACTGTACCCTTGAAATATATGTTTACAGCGGCCAAACTAGCAGCCCTTGATTATTTGCTGAGACCAACAAATCCACCACCAGTCGAAATAAAATCAGAAGAAACACCGTTGGAGGAAATTGAGGAGGAAGTCTTTGTAGAGTTAGAAAAAGCCAAGCCACCGGCACCTAAGAGAAGGGAACAACCAGTGGAAGTGAAGAAAGCTTTGATAGAAGATGAGGTGAAGGAGGTGGAATCTACAGATAACAGAAGAGAGGAGGATGTTCCGCAGATTTCAGAAAGGGTCTTAAAGGAAAAGGAGGAGAGAGAGAGGAAGTCTGCCAAACTGAGGGAAGACAAGGAAAAGGCAGAGATGAAGAAGAAAGAGGAGGAGGAAAAACTAAGGCAGCAGAAGGAAGAAAAGGCAAAAGCAGCAGAGGAGCGACTGAAGACGAGAGCTGCGGAAGCTGCTCGAAAGAAAGAGGAAGATAGGAAGAAGCAGGAAGAGGCAAGTAGCTGGTTGATGATACATTTTTTAAAGAAATTATAACCTAGTAAATTTGATAAGATAATTTCATATCAGTGGTCAATGCTTAGTTCTTAGTTGATAAAAGTGTATCCTTGTGCGAAGTTTACAAGAGTAGATCAGCCAGAATGAGGCTTCGCTGCAGTGATGCACATGTAGCAAAGTTAATAACAACTGCCGTCATAATGTTAACACTAAATAAACCCTGTACTTTTGCTAAGGCATTTTATTAAAAAAAAAAGAACTGTTTATTATTAATGCAGACTTCTTGTCGGATGATAATTCTAACATGTCCAGTGTTTTATCTTGAACAACATTGTATTCAGGAGGCAGTTTCTGAGATTCATCTGGTGCCCATTCCTCCTGCAGCTAAAAAACCTGGAACAGTGACTAGAGGTAAGGGAGTCAAGCCAGGCAAAAAGGAAGTTAAAGGACCTCCCAAAACCCAGTTTGTCAAGCCATTGGACATCATAGGTTCCCAGCAGGAGGACGCCAAGAGTCTACAGACATCAGATGTAAATATGTTACTTATTATTTCCAGACTTACTCATATAATTTTTAAATAGAGCTTCATAAAAATCGTATCATAGAAATGAAAGAATTAAATTGTTCTACTTATTAAAAGCAAGAGCGGCATTTAACCAGCTAAAAAAGGTCTGGAGCTGCAGCAATTTGACCCTCCTGACCAAGGTCAAGGTATTCAACACCACAGTGAAACCTGTCTTGCTATATGGAGCAGAAACATGGGGAACAACAGCAGCTGGTTCAAAAAAGCTACAGACGTTTATCAACTTATGTCTCCAAACGATTTTACGAATCCGCTGGCCCAACGCCATCACCAACGAGGATCTCTGGCTGCGCACACAACAAGAACCAGTGGAAGAGTTAATCTGCCAGCGCAGATGCAGATGGATTGGCCACACCCTCAGAAAGCCAGCATCAAGTATCACGAGACAAGCCCTCACTTGGAACCCCCAGGGCAAGAGAAAAAGAGGTCGACCCAAAGCGACTTGGAGAAGGGAACTGGAGGCAGACACCAAAAAGAGTGGGCACAACTGGGGACAGTTTGATAGACTTGCCCAAGACCGGGATGCCTGGAGAGCCTTTGTTTGTGGCCTATGCCCCAGACGGGACGACAGGCGATGATGATGAATTATTAACTCATTCCCTCCGGCAGTGCTACTTCCGGATTTAATTTATTTTCCTGATTAAAGGGAAGCTAGTCAGTTTTGCAATTGATTTACATTTTAAAAATATTTTTTTAAGTTGCTAAATATTATTTAATGTTAATGAATTAAGAACAAATGGGACAAAGAATGAATAAGGTTTAATATAAATATAACATTAGCGGGGAAAAAATGACGAAAAATGGCCAAAAAATCAATTTCGGCACCTTGGACGAACACATGCCACATATAGACACGCCATACTAAAGCACACGTAGTTTTAAAGTGAAACAAGATAAAAACTTCCGGTTTCTAAATTAAAATCACACCATAGCCGGAATCTCGAGGGACGCGAGATTTCATTGCTATTTTTAACTAAAAATAAGAGAGGTGTGTTGCTATGCGCCGGGATGCATTTGGACGCATCAGGAGGAACCCCCAGAGGATGCATTTAGTTGCAACAGTCGGGAAAGAGTTAAAAAGCTGAATTTTATAAATCTGTTTTTTTCCTTGCATTAGACCTAGGTTTTAAACATGCACTAAATTCCTACTTGTCCTGGAATCATTTTATCCTCTATGTTCTAATGCTGCCTAGAATCTGAAGTCAGCACCTGTGGAAAAGCTGCAAAGGACTTCACCAAAACTTAAAATAGCTGCCCAAAAGGAGGAGCCTGAAGTTCCAGAACACCTCATAGAGATGTTTGCCAGGAAGACTGAGCAGGAAGCTGAACAGGAAATGGAGGAAGAAATCTTGAAAAGTGAGACAATGTGGTTGTTTGTACATGTTAGCTTTCCCATAGCTTTTTGTTATACTGGGTATAGTAAGACCAGGTGTCTGTAAACGTTAGCTTGCCACAGCTCGTTATTATATAGTAAGACCAGTTGCTTGTACATGTTATCTTGCGACAGCTTACTATGCTATTTTTAAGAATAATATTTAAGAATTGAAGCTACACAATAAAGTTTATTTAAAAAGAAAAAAGAATGGTGTGAATATACTGCTCTTTGAGTCAAAATATGAATTTAATCGCTTTTGAAATAAAATGTTTATACAGTAATTAATCATGTCTATACAGTAATTAATCAGGTCTAGACAGTTATTAATCAGGTCTAGGCAGTTATTAATCAGGTCTAGGCAGTTATTAATCAGGTCTAGGCAGTTATTAATCAGGTCTAAACAGTTATTAATCAGGTTGAGACAGTTATTAATCAAATAATTTTCCTTTGCAACCAATTATACAGTGAAGTTAGCAGTGGACAATGCTCTAGGTGAAAGTGTTGTAGAATCAGAGGGCACTGAAGGACTCACTGAGGAGGACTTCAAGCTGGCACAGGAAGCATTGATGGTATGTGTGGTGATGTGTGCACAGTGAAAACCTGGTGTGTATTTTGAAATTAAAATAATGTTAAATATTTTGAGGTCTTTTCCTGGCACGGCAATTAATTTTCTTTACTGATAAAAATATGAACTTAGTAATAGGGATATACATTACAGTAAGTGGTGTGACAATGACACATTGAGAACTCTGACAATTCCTGAAACGTGGAACTCATAAAGACATTTTGAAAAAAACAATGATCTGCACCCTGGTCTATATCCAGTCTTCTTGGCTCAGTCTTGCATTTGAATCAAACAGGCAAGGGTGAGAGAGAGTGATGCTGACGAAATGAGCAACTCTCCCTCACTTTGAAAAATACAAGTCTATTACTCAAGTTGAGACCTTGGTCATCTTCGCATGCGAAAGGACTTAACAATATATATATACATGTATATATATAAATCCCATATTAACTTTGATCTGGAACACCCCTATCTGTTTATGTTGGCCTCAGATTTGTTGTAAAACTTCCTCTGCTGTAACAAAACAATAGTATTCAAGAGTCATGCTTTAGCAGAATATTACAAATGTGACCATTGACAGATCCTACCATAAGACATTGATCATACAGTGGCTCCCAATGAACCAGGCTAATAGTCATTACATAATGTTACTCGTTGCAGGCAAAAATTAAAATGGCAGAGGAAGACATCTTAGAGAATGCAAGCCCAAGAGCTGAAGTGAAAAATGTTTCACAGAAGAAAGCACCAAAGCCAGAGAAAAAAGTCCCAGTGAGCAGAAAGAAAAAAATTCCAGAAGTAAAAAGAGACCCGACTAAAGAACGAGAGGCAATGAAAGAGAAGGAAAGACAAGAAAAGCAGGTAACCAGTCATTTCATACCTTGTTTTTTTAGTCCCAACTGTCACACAGGTAATGTCATCATCAGGTCTGCTCCCAAGTCTTGTGCCCTCGATCCTATCCCCGTCCCACTGCTTGTAGAATGCCTTGACGTCCTCCTCCCAGCACTCACCTCCATCATAAATTCTTCGATTCTCTCTGGCATATTCCCTCCCATTTTTAAACGGTCGATTGTCCTGCCCCTCCTAAAGAAACCCTCACTTGATCCAAACACACTCAAGAANCACTCACCTCCATCATAAATTCTTCGATTCTCTCTGGCATATTCCCTCCCATTTTTAAACGGTCGATTGTCCTGCCCCTCCTAAAGAAACCCTCACTTGATCCAAACACACTCAAGAATTACCGCCCCATCAGCAACCTCTCCTTTCTCTCAAAAATCATAGAAAAACTCATACTCTCTCAGCTCTCTGGCTATCTTCATTCTCGCAATCTCTATCCTTCCTCTCAGTCCGCCTACCGACTTGGTCATAGCACAGAAACAGCACTGGTCCGAGTCATGAGTGACCTCCTGCGCGCGATGGACGGTGGCAAACTCTCTATTCTCACTCTGTTAGATCTCTCTGCTGCATTTGATACCATTGACCACCAGATTCTTCTTGACCGCCTTCATCTTTCTTTCAGACTTACTGGCTCAGCTTTAAACTGGTTCCAATCATATCTTTCTGACAGAACTCAAAAAGTCTCTATTTCCAACCGCTCTTCCAAACCTTCAGCCCTGTCTATTGGAGTTCCTCAAGGATTGGTCCTTGGGCCGGTCCTTTTCATCCTCTAAAAAACCTCTATCATCTCTCATTAGCCACCACTCAGTTTCCAGTCAATCCTTTGCTGATGACACTCAAATCAGTGACTCTTGCTTTCCTGATCAACTTGATGCCACAATCCTTCGCATACAGGAGTGCGTGGACGATGTAAAGCGTTGGATGACTTGCAACAAACTGAAGCTAAATGATGATAAAACGGAAATCCTTCTCATCCACTCTCAAAACAAACCTCTCCCTCCATTCGCTCCTTCTTCTATATCTATTGGCAACTCTGACATCACACTCTCTCCCTCTGCCAGAAACCTTGGAGTCACGCTTACGGACACCCTCTCCATGGACAAACATGTCACGAATATATGCAGATCAGCATATAACGAAATTAGAAAAATCAGCACCATTAGACACCTCCTCTCCTTTGATGCCACAAAAACTCTCGTCTCTTCACTCATTCTTTCAAAATTTGACTACTGTAACATTCTTCTCTCAGGCATTCCTCAACACCACATAGAAAAACTTCAGAAGGCACAGAACTCAGCATGCAGACTCATTTTTAAATTAAAGAAACATGACCACATTCAACCACACATGCGGCAACTCCACTGGCTTCCAATATCCTCTCGCATCAAATACAAGTCTTCCAATCTTTGCTTCAACTCGTTCACTGACCCTCACTTTCCTGTCTATCTCTCTGAACTGTTGCTTCCTTACATCCCCACAAGACAACTACGTTCTTCCATTGACAGTAGAACCCTCTCAATCCCAAGAACTAAAACTAAGACCATCGGTGAACGCTCCTTCTGCTTCCATGGGCCCACGTTCTGGAACCAGCTCCCCTTCCATATACGTCATAGTGAAACCTCGTCCATTTTCAAAAAGTCCCTTAAAACTCATCTGTTTAGGTCCGCCTATGACCTGTGATGCACCCTCCTTGCCCTACCTCATTTTCTGTTTCGGGTTGATCCTGAAGTGTCAAAGTGTCCTCGTTTTATAGCCATTTTCATTGTTTCTATAGAATGGTAGTTACTATCCTAGTGTCTCATTTGTATTTACTTAGTTTACATGTTTTAATAATTGTAAAGCGCTTAGAGCTTTATGATAAGCGCTATATAAAAATGCCTAAATAAATAAATAATGGAAACACACAGAGTTGTCCTAACATAATAAACTTCTTATTGCTTTATTACATGTGTTGCACCAGGGTAGCATTGAAAGACAAAATAATTTTTTTATTGCCATAGTGTTACATCAAGAAATTAATGAAACGTACATAAAGGAAACCACCATTCAATACACCCACATTTCCAACCACACACAATAAAAATCAAAAGGCAATACATTTTTAGAAAAAATGAGTTGACATAAAATCAGGCAATAACAAATAATAGACTAACAAACATCTGATGCTAAAATAAAAAACACTTTTCACTATTAAAATGTGATATAAAAAAAATCAATATTTCAGCCACACTACTTTATCAAAGAGTTGCACTGGTAAAAATAAAAGTTAATGCTTAGACTGAAAGCAGAATTTACAAAAGTTACACACAATGAAAGATAGATAATTATATGAAATTATTAGGATTGAAACTGAAAACTGAAACTGAAAGGTCAATATATGACATACTGGTCTTTTGTAATACATGGAATAACAGGTGCTTCAATAAAAGAAGTGGTTTGGTGGGGGGGTGGGGGGGTGGAAAGGTGGACATTGTGATACAGTTTAAACTGATAACTAAAAGCCCAACACACGCCATTTGAAATTAAAGAAGCCAGTAATATCATAGTTCAAACGGACGAGCTGTTGGTAGGTCACGTCCTTGTATGCACACCTGGGTGTTCTCAAACACACAGCTGCTGCAATTATTTTGACCTGACCCTCCTCCAGTTTGGGACACTGGCTCTTGATATCATACACTTTGGTGTACACAGGGTTGCTTCGTGGACCCAGCACCATGTATCCATCCGCCTGGATGTACAACGGCCACCTTTCAACCAACGAAGCGTGCACTAAAGTGATCTCCACTGAAACACAAAGCCTTTGACGGGAGTCGAAGTGTGTGAAAACCCTCACCTTACAAGACTTCCTCAACATGTCGTAGTAGGAAGTGGAGAAACGGGTGCCTGACTCGTGGAACTCCTTATCACTTGGAATGCTAAAGTTAACACCATACAACCGCATGTTGAAGCATCTGCCATTTCTAGTTCTTGGTGGGACATCCATCCTGACAATCTCGCCATTGGCCTCTGAGGATTCTTCAGAGCACTTGCTATAAACAATCTTTTCTCTATCATCTTTGGTGTCGATCTCAGACTCCCCAGGAACAATGTAGTCAGCTTTAGATATGACCTCTGTTGAACATGGATCACTTGTAGAATTTTGACTTCCAACAGTGGCGTCAGCATGCCCCTCATCAGGAGAAACATGGTCCGCTATAGGTTTGACTGAACACGGATCAATAGTAGAATCTTGACCAGCATCCTTGGAGCAGGAAACGCTTGGTTTATGGCTCTCATCTACAGGCACAAGAGCAGTTTTGTCACAGACACAAGAGTTGTTGTGAACAGGTCGACAATCACAATGTGATCCAACAAGGTGCACGTGGACATCAAGAAGAGATTTAAGATTAATGCTGTCATAATGGATGGTGGTCTTGCCAACCTCGCCGTTCAATGAAGAAGCGTTATCGTGCACCGTCTGATTTGAGGGGACAGACAGTGCACCACCAACAGAGGAGCTGCTTTTGTCTGACTCACCTTTGTGTGCTGATGGTATAGTCCTCCGCAAGCTTGGAGGAAGCCGCAGAGTTATGTCAAGATCAGATGATAAATCTGGGGCAGCGCTCCCAGCAGGTGGGACGGGGCTGTCATTGACACCAACGGCAGTGCTGACATCAGAAGACACTGATCCACATTCCTTACAGGCAACCAATTCTGAAACTTTAGCTGTACTGTCTGAGCCAACAGCCACTTTTGTTGGATCACGGCCATGTGTACACTTCATAATGCTCAACAGCTCCTCAAGTAAAGTTTCATATTTGTCCTGGAACTCAGAGTTGCTCTGATCCACTTTCCTTGCCAAGTTTTCATGCTTTTCCATGATATCACGCATGAAACTGTGGATGTCCTTATTCATACTGGCCAGCACCTGCTTCTGCTGGTTGTACACAGACTGAAAGATGTCCAATAAGTCACCAGTGCGATTGAACATGTCAGCCCTCAGACTGGATACTTCTTGTTTGATGTCCGCCATGGCAGACATCAGCTCAGACTTAGACAATGCCCCTGGCAGGGCTTCAGCTTGAGAATTAGTCGCCAGGTTGTTAACAGAGTCGGGCTTCTCTCCCTGTTAAAAGAAACACATGGATGTGTGTAAGAAAGGACTTTTGATCAGAGGTTCCCAACCCAGGGTGTAACATGGGATCAGGACCCCAACCTTGGCCATAATATTAGATCAGAGATTCCCAACCTTGGCCATAACATTAGATTAGCTCCCCAACTCTGGGGGTATCATTGGGCTTGACCCCCCCAGGCTAACATTATGTTAGATTGTTCCCCCCCTCCCTTCCCCCCAGTCTATTTGTGAGTTGAGATAGCTAAGAAATAGTGAAGTGGCACCATCTCATGATTCAAAGTGTCACTATCACTGTCAGGTTTTGTAGTGTCACTATTACTGTCATGATTCAAAGTGTCACTGTTTCTGTCATGATTCAAAGTGTCATTGTTTCTGTCTTGATTCCAAGTGTCATTGTTTCTGTCTTGATTCCAAGTGTCACTGTTTCTGTCTTGATTCAAAGTGTCACTTTTTCTGTCTTGATTCAAAGTGTCACTGTTTCTGTCTTGATTCAAAGTGTCACTGTTTCTGTCTTGATTCAAATTGTCACTGTTTCTGTCTTGATTCAAAGTGTCACTGTTTCTGTCTTGATTCAAATTGTCACTGTTTCTGTCTTGATTCAAAGAGTCACAATTACTATCAAGACTGTGTTCATGAAGTGTCACTATCCTTTTCAGGCTGGGCTCATCATTAACCCCTAGACCCTAACCCTCTGGCATACATAAATATAATTCTGCTATACTACTATTCCACTGCTGTATAAATGCTTTAATGTAAAGCCTACTAAAGAACAAAACCTTATCAGCATTGAATCATACTTCCTGTCTTCCATAAGAAAAAAGGGTTTAAAAAAAACAAAAGCTTACTCTCAGCTGGTCATGTGGAGAGTTCTTCTCTTTCAGCTCTTTCTGTGCTGTCTCTTTTTCCCATATAGGCAGGAATAAGTTTACCGGTAGGCCTAAGATAGCTGCATCTTTGGCAGCTTCCACAAATTCCATGGTCAAATATCGCCTGGGTGCAGTAATACAAAGATCCTTAAGCTCAGTCCAGTCTGAGACAAATCCATAGAAAAAATATGACACTTTAAAAATTCAGATAAACAACTGATGAAAGTCTAAAAAGCTATTTTAGAAAAACATTATTCTCTTTTAAATCCATTTTAAATTAAATGTTATCCTAGAGTTTAAAAAACTTTAATACAATTAAAACTCATCAATGGCTCAATGTGTTAAATAAGTTTAATTTTAATTCAGTGTTTCTCTCACACTATTCAATCGGGAGAAGGAATTTTCGCTCTCTGTGCCATATATAAACTGCCCCACTTCAATTATTTGGCACAAGCTTAGATTCATGCATGTACTTTCACAATGATAGGCATGAGGAAAGGGGAGCAGACATTGACGGCCTCCAAGACTCTGAAGCAAAAGTGCAGTGATGCATTTATTTTATTATTTTTTTCCAATCGGGGAGAGAGCATTTCAGATGTGTTGGGAAACGATTAGGGACATCCCTAACCCTGCCTCAACCCAACATGAACTAAATTCATTCCAGTTGTGTCACCCTTGAGGGTATGCCATGCTTTTTGCCATAGCTCACTGTCGTGCCTTCAATCTTTAAAGTCCCCATAAATGTTTTTAACAATTTAAAAATCCAAGAATGCATTTTAGCACATATCTTAATTTAATTTGGCAACATTCTTCACTTAAATTGGAAAGCAACGGGAAGAGATGCTAGTTAAAAATTTAGGTGTCACATAACCTTAGAGCCTACGGGGCATCTGATATTCTCAGGGCTTAAAGTGGTGATGTGGATACTTTATAAATTATTAACTTTGAATGCAGTGGGGAGGTGGGGGAAGACAAAGCAGCTCTGCTTGTGATATACAAATATTTTCTTTATATTACTCAATAATAAGGTGGCTTTTTATTGCATATTTAATGTATTTTTGGGGCTAACTACTTAATAATTTTACCAGAGTCAAACAGAAAAACTAAAATTTTAGTAGAAAGGTATGTGCATTTTTATGGAATTTCCAAACTGGTCAATTTTATAAATCCTACATGGATGCCATTATTATGTTAAAAAGACATGAAATGTTTTCAAAAGACATAAGATATTATCTGAGGGCAATCGTATAAATATAAATTTTTAGATATTCAGTTGATTGAAATGTTTATTTGGAATTCCTAACTACTATAACTTTCTTCATATAAATTAGTTTTTTAAATACTTTAACACAATTTATTTTTACCAAATACCCAGAATTTATTTTAAAGAATTTAATAACACTGCATTAAAATACCTTTACATCAATATAAAGGTCTATAGTTCTCGCTGCGTATCAATCATGTGGAATCTATTTTCCAATTATATGTCATCATCAAAGCATGACTTTTTAATTAGGTATTGGTGGTAAATTATAAATTGTATGATGGCATCATGCTTTAAAAAGTACAGGTCATGTTATTAGCATAATTTCAAATGTACTGAGTCCATCTATGCTGTGCTGAACTATTAAGAAATATACAGAAATTATTTTATTTTTGTACACTTTCTCAAGGGTGGGGCGGGCACCTCCCACTCAGCCCACTCCAAGGAATGCCTGAAAGAAACACGGAGTGAGTGAATATACTTAATAGGTTGTCCGGAAGAATGTAGTCCTGCTTATAATTATAAACCTGCTCAGTAGTATTATGGGGCTATTAAACTATAAAGAGGTCTTAAGCCTGACTCATTCATAGCCTACTTATGTAGCCTATCCAACAAGTCAAGTACACATTGTGTGGACTGTAACTGTAAGCTTAGGCTGTAGGCCTAATAAGCATGTTGAGCTTATTACAGATATTATTAAGCCCATGGTTAATTGAAAACAATATTTGGAATTATATGAGACCCTAGAGAGCCCATGCCCATGTCTTCACTTCAAAGTATCTGATCTGTGACTGTGAGATCGGATATGGTCACAGAGACGTAATGCAGGCACTCTCTAACATGCCGATTGTAACGTGTTTCAAAGGTCGTGTGTATCACGTGGTCCTGGGGTAAAACTGCTAAGTAGGCCTACTCAGTGGGGTAGCTATGGTTAGTTCCACCCAGGGTGGACTTAGATTTTCCCCAGTCCGCCATGAGAAGCAGTTGAACGATATGCTGCCCCTCTGCATAACGAAAAAAAATACCCCCCCCCCCCCCAAACTTTCCTATGTCACTGGACCTACTAACTACTGTGCATGGCGATGACTTCGTTCATGTTGAGCCATAAGAAATATATAGATAACGGACGCTGCTTTGTTTCATTTTTCCCCCAGTGCTGTAGTCTGTAGTGCGTAAACAGCATGATAGGGACCTTGTCATTAAATATTTTGTATTTGAAATATTTTTATTGGGAGGTCGGGGCATGAGTTGTTCCGACCATGAGCGGTTCGCAACAGGGTGTGACGTGAGAAGACTTAACTACGGTACTAGTTTTCTTATGAGGGGTAGACCTAAGAAAATGAATTGATCAATTAATGAGCAGCACACCTTGTCGTTTTATTTTTGAACTTCTAGGCAAAACACAGTTTGGGAAGTCCTGATTATATGTTGTCTGAGGACGAATCCCCAGTGGCCAAGCCAAATAGAGTTTTATCTGAACTTGTATTTATTACCCAAAATATAAACTGTTTCCTTACACAGATGTCTTCTAAAGTAAACAGGTGTGCGGCATACAACCAAATATTAAGACTAAACTGTTTGATAGTTTTCCCATTATAGAATAAATAATTTTCGTGCCACTACGCAACATTTATTCTGCAACTGCGATTCCCTGAAAAAAAAAAAAATCTAAATCTAGGTGTGCGGTACTGTCATGGCGATCTATACAGCGCACTCGTTGCCTAAATAACAAAGACACTGCTTACCTGGTCAATCGACACGCCGAGGGCTGGTCAGTAGGCCACTTGGTCACCACGCCGCTGGACCGTGAATTTATGACCAGAGGGAAAATTTTACCGCGTTCGGTGATAGCTCTAATTTGACGAGGGAAATATTAGACGGTTCATTTGAAAGTATAAGACAATGCCATCTCAAGTAGCCTGCTATACCAGGATCACCTACGCCATTTTTTATTATTACACAAAAATCTATGACTATAAAGTTAATAACTTAAATTTTTTTTTTTCATTCCAAGTGGGGCGGGTATAATTTGAGGAAACTCCTGGTATCAATTCACCGATCGGTTTGGCCTTGGGCGTATCTCTTTGTGTTGTGGTATAGTAAAGGCCGGTCTGAAGTATCGGGGGGAAAAGATTTTATGCTGAGTAGGCATAATTTGTTTCTTTAATAACTTTATTTGAACCAAATGCTGACAAAAGTTGGCATTAAATAAACATATAGATGGATTGGATTGAAAAGTGGTTTTATAAGAGATATAGCCTATATAGGAGTAGCGCCAATAACATGCTGTTTAAAAACTGGCTAAGAGACGAATTTCGCTACTCACATATTTAGATCTAGACTTTTCTCAAAACATTTTTGGACTAGTCACCGAGGATGACTTTCATTAGTATTTCCCAACGTGGGGCGCTATCAAAGTGGAGAGTACGCCCAGGGACGTCTTTTTGGGAAGGCAGGGGGCATTTGCACCCCCCACACCCCCCCCCCCAAATTTGAAGAAAAAATTGTACTAAGTAAGCCTATCAGTATCTAGGACAGCAGAAACTCAAACGTAGCACAAAATAAATGAGAAATACATGTATAGATAGATGGAATTCAAAGACATTTTTATAAGAGGTGGAGGAATAGCGTTAATAACATGCTGTTTAAGTAATGGATAAGAGACGAACTTCGCTATTCACATATTTAGACTTTGTCAACCTGTTATTGGGCTAGTCACCGATGGTTTGGGTTGGGGGGTTTCAAATAGTGGGAAATGATGGGAGGTTTCTAATGGTGGGAAATGATGGGAGGTTTCTAATGGTGGGAAATGATGGGAGGTTTCTAATGGTGGGAAATGATGGGAGGTTTCTAANTCCTACGCCTTTCGAGAGCTAAACGGCCCATCAAAAGGAAATTCAATCTGGTTGTGGGTAGCATGGCGACCTGTGTGTGTAGCTGTTTAACTAAGGGAAGGGCTATGCAGGATTAAGCCATTGGTGGGGGGGGGGGGGAGCGACATTGGACGTAAATTCGGGGCCTCTCTCGCAAATTGCACCACAAACGTAACACGGTGTTGTTATTCCTTACTATCAGTTTAAACAAGAACAGAACTAATCAAAGGCGCACTTTAACATGAAATTTGATAATGATCTTTAACAAAATGGAGTTTGATTTTTGAAGGTCAATACGTATTTTTAATTATGTTTTTTTAATTTTGCTGTAAATCGTTTCGATTTCGTTCACCCTCGGAGTGCGTCATCATGAGACACATATACACAGTGGCGTAGCTAGAGTTAGTGCTGCCCGGGTCGACATATTTTCCGCCCCTCCCTACAAAAAAACTCTTAGGTTGGCCTAAAATGCTGTCCCCCAATATATTGGGGAAAAAGTAGCGCCCGTAGATTCATCAAGGTATGACTGGGACACTGTTTCTTGTGAATCATCGGGGTATGACTGGGACACTGTTTCTTGTGAATCATCGGGGTATGACTGGGACACTGTTTCTTGTGAATCATCGGGGTATGACTGGGACACCATTTCAGGATAATCTTTAAACTTAAACTATGACATAGAATACTTGAAATCCAGCACATGAAGTCTCGCTATCAATGCCCGTCGGTATAAGTATAATTCTTTCTGAAACTTTTGTTTGCTTCTTTAATTCACGTTTCTGTCAACAAAGAAACCCAAAAAATAGAAGAATTACCCTCGTTAATATCAGACACTAAGGGCTAAGAGACTCTATTGGTCTGGTCCTGGATTACAGCCCTTGACGCTACCACTATAGTGCATTGCCCTCCCTTGTCAGCCCACTAAGCAGACGTTTATCTTCATGTACCGGTATTGGCGTAATTGCACACTTATACTTGTGCCACGATTCTGTCTATTCATTTTTTTTTTCGTCAATACCCAAAATCATCAGTCAATTTCAACACATGTAGTTGAATTAGTTCATTCGAATTTTTTGCGGACATCAAGTTTTTAAGGAAGTTTATGGACTCGTTTTAAGAAACTTTGCAATCCCACATTAATTTCTGGGGCATATCTTTAGTTTGTGGACATTCACAGAATTCTTGGCTGTTTGAAGTCTATACATTGTGATGTAAGGGGTAGCAGAAGGCTAAGTTTTCTTAATATTGAGGTGGAACATTTTGGCTGACTGCAAAGTCTTCTTTCTTCATGCTGAGGGCTGGAAAAAGCTTGTCCTACACTAAGCACCATCAACCCTAAGAAGTATGCCATGGATTCAAGTACCAATGCACCATCAACCCTAAGAAGTATGCCATGGACTCAAGTACCAATGCACCATCAACCCTAAGAAGTATGCCATGGACTCAAGTACCAATGCACCATCAACCCTAAGTATGCCATTGAGTATAAGCATCAATGTAAAATCCAGTGAGACAGTCAAATGAACCCGTCCATCAAGATAATTTCCTTAAATGATTTCAACATGTAAAATTGCAGTTTATATTTAAAATAACTTTTTCTAGCCTATCAGCAAACGTTATCTAACATTGATTGCCCGTTCAGAAACAATCTTTTAATCTGTCAACTTCCATAAATGTCTAATTTTTGTAGAATGCCTGATGCTTAACTGATGGCTAATTGTTTGAAAAATTCAATAGGAACATTGCTATGTTTAACTGATAGTTGGTTAAACATTCAATAGATTTAACACACCTGCTCTGAATGTTTTTAAGGTAACACAATAAAACAAATCATTTTATAGTAAAAAAAATTTATTCAAAGAAACATTGTCCCTCATTTTCATTTAAAAAAAAGACATGTCAGAGTGGAGAAGGAATAATATTACATGGTATCTACTTGTGGTTATTAATTTTAGTGATGCAAAACAACCATCTTCTGCAATCACTAGAACAAAAGTGACTGACGGACATCTTAGATTTGCTATAATTTGATGATTTAGAAACACTCAAGATTCCAATTGAACTTCAGATTTCTGTTTATGTCATATCTCATCTCCACCAGCTGCTTGTAAGTTATGTTTTTATAGATGTACCTGTGTGTCTCTAAGAAGACCAAAGCTTCTAAAGAGACTTCATCGTCAGCATGTGTCGAACTGACTGCATATGTGGGAAACTCAAAAAGTTTAGAGTAACCACGGCCTCCACATATTTTAGCCGAATGAATCCCACACCACTGATGTAAAGGGAGGGGGGGGGGTAAAAGTCTTGGTTCCCTTCAATGACAGGAGTGCAGTCACAGCAAGACGTCCATCTTCGGCCAGCCTCAGACAAAGTCGAGCCTTGCATGGCGACCCCGAGATGTAATACAGCTCAGTGTAGAAGTCCCCATTGCCATCATAAAAGGAGTCTGTCGATGGGATGCTGAAACTGGCTCCCTCTTCTGGCATGAATGGTAGTCTAGGCTGCATAAGAACTTGGACCTCACCAGTTTCTGTTTGATCACATCTTTCTATAGCATCGTTGACGTCAACTTTCTGATCAAATCTTGGTTTTGCGACTGTGTCATCGACATTTTTATTTTTCTCTATAACAATATGAGACTTGAAACACGGGGTAGGAGCTGATGCAGAAGTCACAGTAAGACTGGTGATAGCAGCTGCATTTTGACAATTCATTGTAACAACTATAGAATCAGAAGGTGGCGCAATAAAAGGTGCACCAAGCTCCTGTGGGTCATTTCGATATGGACTATCAGCAACTCCAATAATCAAGTTAGTATTACAACTTAACAAATGACCATCTAGAGAACCCGGCTTAGCCGCAGGAAATGGTTTACTCTCAGGCATTGCTACTTGATCAGCATGTTCTCTCTTGGCACAACTTTGATTGTGGTTTGTTGTATTTTAGCATCTGATTTGGGTAAACCTTTCTCGTGATGAACTTTTCTGTCATTCATTTCATTAAATACGTCTTTAACTGTTCTGTCTGTGGAATTATCTACACTGGACTCAACACATCTGTCTTCGTCTAACTTATGAGAGATTTGAGAGATTACTGACTTTTCACCAAGGGATTCTAATGGTGCGGGTGAACACTTGACATGGTTATTGCTGAAATTTTTCAGTGCTGCCTCAATTATCTCCTTCATGTTCACAATGGAATCCAACTTGAGTGACAAGCTCTGCAGCTCAGTGGCTGTATCTGACCTCAATGTGTCAAGTTCAGACCGTGTGGCCTCAATGGAAGTCAAGACTGTCTGCAGACCATGTACCTGCTGGTCTTTGAGGGAAGCTGAAGTGGCCTCTAGAATCTGTTGATTTTGATTGAGTTCAGACCTGAGGCGACAAAACTCAGATTTAAGCTCCACCAGACTTGACTTGAGCTCTACAATCTCATTGGCTTGCTGAACTAAACTTTCAGTTAGTTTAAGCTCATCTTCCCGGCTATTGTTGACTTGATTACATGATGCCTAAGGGGAGGATGGTAAAACATACTAAGTTATGATTGTCATAAAATAACACACCCTACACCTTTCTTATGACTAGCAATGTTTTGACATGACCTCATTTAATCACTAGAAATGTGACATCCCCAGCGCTTCAACCTACTGATTACTAGCAATGTCATGACAGCTCTAACCCAACACATGTCCTCTAACTGTTAATTCATGAAATCTCCCACATGACACCCTGAACCTTATAATAAGTGGGTATAAGTATAAGTAATATTATGACATCACCCATACAACACCATTATGCTCCCTCCCTCTTTCTTTAGGTTTTCCCATATGTACATATTTTAAAACGATTCCCAGCACCCCTTTCTTTTTCCACCCTCAAGGCCCTAACCCGCATCAGGCACACATAATTATATTTACTGTTGTTCTAATCCTCTCCTGTATAAATTGATTTAATGTAAAGGCTAATTAAGAACAAATCTAATCAAAATTAAATTGTTGTATGGTACATCTGGTGATGCATAAAAAAAATTGTCTAACACTAAGGCTTACTCTCAACTGGTCATGTGGAGAGTTTTTGTCTTTCAGCTCTTTCTGTGCTATCTCTTTTTCCCATATAGGCAGGAATAAGTTGACTGGTAGACCTAAGATAGCTGCATCTTTGGCAGCACCCACAAATTCCATGTTCAAATCTTGTTGCAGTAATATCAAGCTCCTAGCTCAGCCCAAGCTGTGGAATGTCAATAGAAAAAAATATGATATATAAAATCTCACATTAATAACTGATGGAAGACCTAACAACAGATGAAACTCTAAACTACAACTGATGAAAGTCTAAATCTGGCTTAGAAAAAGCTTTGGTCTCCAAATAAATTCACTGCATTAAGTAACCCAGGGGTTATCAACGTGTTTCAGATTGCAGGCCCGACCCACCGATAATTCCTTAAAGACTTTTTTCCCTGTCACACTGCTCAAAAAGATTTTTCAACAAAATCAATTCCCAATTCAGTGGAATATTCATCATACAAGACACATTTGTCGAGACAGTAGTAAGAAACTCTTACAATCCCATATTAATTTCTGGGGAATATCTGAAGTTTGTGGACATTCACAGAATTCTAGGCTTTGTTTGAACTCTATACTTTGTAATGTACGGGGTGCAGATGGGGCACGTTTTCTTTAAATTGAGGTGGGGCATTTTGGCCGACTGCAAAGTCTTTTTTTCGTGGCTGAGGGCTGGCAAAAAAGCTTGGCATGCCCCCAGAACCATCAACCCTAAGTATGACATTAACTCAACGCATCAAAGCACAATCAAGATTAGACAGCCGAAGGAACTTATCCATCAAACTAATTTCCTAAAGTGCTTGCAATACCTAAAATTGCAATTTAATTTAAAATAAAATTGCTTCTAGCTAATCAGCATACTTTTTTTCATAAAGACTTGATCTAACATTCATTGTTCAAAATTATTTAATCTGTCGGCTTCAATAAATGAATTATTTTCGTACTTGTTAACGTGTACATTAAATACCTGATGCTAAGCTATTGGATAATTGGTTAAACATTCAAAAGTAACATTGCTCCTGCTCTTGATGCATGTAATGTAACACAATTAAATAAATCATTTTTAAAAAAAAATAAATTAGAAAATGTATTCAAAGAAACATTGTCTCTAATTATCATATATAGACTGTTAAAAGCAGGGCAGAGTGGAGCAAATATCTATCTCTAAAAAGCCATGAAATAATATTATATGGTATCTTCTTGTGGTTATTACTTTTAGTGATGTACAACAACCATCTTCTCCACTGACCAGGACAAAGCTGACTGATGGACATCTTAGATTTTGCTATAATTTGAGTTTTTTGCTACACTTTAGATTCCAATTGAAACTCAGATTTTTGTTTATGTCATATCTCATCTCCACCAGCTGCTTGTAAGTTACATTTTCATAGATGTTCAATCGTGTTTGCAAGAAGGCAAAAGCTTCTAAAGAGACTTCATCGTCAGAATGTGTTTAAATGATTGCATATGTGGGAAACTCAAAAAGTTTGGAGTAACCACCGCCTCCAGATATTTTAGCTGAAATGAATCCTACACCACTAATGTATAGGGGTTTCTTAAAAGCTTTGGTTTTCTCCAATGATAGGAGTGGAGTCACAGCAAGATGTCCATCTTCGGCCAGCCTCATACGAAGTCGAGCCTTGCATGGCGACCCCGAGATGAAATACAACTCAGTGTAGAAGTCCCCATTGCCATCATAAAATGAGTGTGTCCATGGGATGCTGAAACTGGCTCCCTCTTCTGGCATGAATAGTAGTCTAGGCTGCATAAGAACTTGGACCTCACCAGATTCTGTGAGATCAGATCTATCAACAGCATCGTTGACTTCAGGCTCTTTCTCAACTCTTGGCTTTGTAATAGTTCCATTGGCATTTTTTCTCTTCTTTATAACAACACGAGACTTGAAACATGGGGTAGGGGCTGATGCAGAAGTCACAGTAAGACTGGTGATAGCAGCCGCATTTTGACATGTCATTGTAATAACCATAGAATCAGAAGGAGACGCACCAGAAGGTGCACCAAGTTTCCTAGGGTCATTTTGATAAGGACTGCCAACAACTCCAATAATCAAGTTAGTATTAAAACTGAAGAAATGACCATCTGCAGCACCTGGCTTAGCCGCAGGAAATGGTTTACTCTCAGACATTGCTACTTGATCAGCATGTTCTCTCTTGGCACAATTTTGATTGTGGTTTGTTGTATTTTTAGCATCTGATTGGGTAAACCTTTCTCGTGATGAACTTTTATGTCATTCATTTCATTAAATATGTCTTTAACTTTAACTGTTCTGTCTATGGAATTATCTACACTGGACTCAACACATCTGTCTTCGTCTAAATTATGAGAGATTACTGACTTTACACCAAGGGATTCTAATGGTGTGGGTGAACACTTGACATGGTTATTGCTGAAAGTTGTCGGTGCTGCCTCAATTTTCTCCTTCATGTTCACAATGGGATCCAACTTCAGTGACAAGGTTTGTAGCTCAGCGGCCATATTCGACCTCAATGTGTCAAGTTCAGACCGCATGGCCACAATGGAAGTCATGACTGTCTGCAGACCATGTACCTGCTGGTGTTTGAATGAAGCTGAAGTGGTCTCCTGAATCTGTTTATTTTGATTGAGGTCAGACCTGAGACGACATAGCTCAGATTTAAGCTCCACCAGGCTTGACTTGAGCTCTATAATCTCATTGGCTTGCTGAGCTAAACTATCAGATAGCTTAAGCGCATCTTCCCGGCTATTGTTGACTTGATTACATGATGCCTAAGGGGAGGATGGTAAAAAGTACTTGTAAGATTGTTATGAAATATCACACTCTACTCCTTTCCCATGACTAGTAATATTTTGACATCACCCTTTTAAGTACTAGAAATGTAACATCACCAACACCTCACACTACTGATTATTAGTAATGTCATCTCCCATACAAGATCTTACCTGCAACTGTTAATTGATGACATATCCCACACAACACCCTTGGGTAGGACAACACCATTTTTCTACCTCCCTGTTTTAAATTGTGTACAATTTTAAACAGAGCCCAGGACCCCTTTCCTCTACCTCTTCAACACCCTATGGGCCCTAACCCTCAGGCATATATAACTATATTTACTGTGCGCCTATTCCTCTCCTTTATAAATGCTTTAAATTAATGTGAAGCCTATTAACATCTAATCAACATTAAATTGCTGTAGGCCCTACCATACATCTTGTGATGAATAAGAAAAATAGTATTAAAAAACTAACTCACCCTCAACTGGTCATGTGGAGAGTGCCTCTCTTTCAGTGCTGTCTCTTTTTCCCATAAAGGCATGAATAAGTTGACTGGTAGGCCTAAGACAGCTGCATCTTTGGCAGCTCCCACAAATTCCATGGTCAAATCTTTTTGCTCTGCAACTTGCAGTAGTATCAAGCTCCTAGCTCAGCCCAAGCTGGGACATGTCAATAGAAAAAAAAAAATATAATTTAAAATCTCATACCGGTATTAAAATGTGATGCAAATCTAAACTACGGCTGAAAGTCTAAACAAATGATGCAAGTCTAATAATGCTGGATTAGAAAAACATTTGTTTTCCCAATAAATTCACTGTACTAAATCTTTTCGAGAGTTAACAAATACAATTAAATTAATCAATATCAATAAAGACTATGCCCAATGACAATTAACTTAATAAGATCAGCCTACTATTAGCCAGGACCAATGCCTATGACTTAGGCCATCTTGATATTAAATTAACCAATAAAGATTTTAGGCCTATAAAGAACAATAACAAGATATAATCTTGCAGTTGCAGACCTGGGCCTGGGGGGAAATGTCAGGTGGGCGAAAACAATCTGTCTTGGGTGGGAATAATTTTGTCCTGCTTAGGCGGGGCTTGGTAAACCTCATTAAAACTGTAATTATATTATTAGGGCTAAATAGGGCCCTTCGTATGACTAAGACTTAACTCTTGAAAATATTCTCATTATAATTATACCTTTTATAAATACATACGAAGTAATAAGTCTATAACTGCCATTTATCACCAAAACAAATCTAAGCGTGCGGTACTGTCATGGCGAGCGCTACTAGTGGGCGTGGGGCTAGACTTAAGTGTAACAAACACTATCCTTACCTTGCAATCGACACACACCGAGGACTGGTGAGTACTGGTCACCACGCCGCTGGACCGTGAATTTATGACCAGAGGGAAAATTTTACCGCGTGCGGTGTTGGCTCTAATTTGACGAGGGAAATATTAGACGGTTCATTTGAAAGTAGGCCTATAAGACAATGCCATCTCAACTAGCCAACTATACCTGCATCACCTATGCCATTATTTATTATCACATGCAATCTATGAATATAAAGCTAAGAAATTTATTTTCAAAGTGGGGTGTAGTGCTGCGTTGGCAATATGACACACACAATGAAATGTTTGAAAAGGTGTAGTGCTGAGTTGGCAATATGACACACACAATGAAATGTTTGAAAAGGTGTAGTGCTGAGTTGGCAATATGACACACACAATGAAGTGTTTGAAAAGGTGTAGTGCTGGGTTGGCAATATGACACACACAATGAAATGTTTGAAAAGGTGTAGTGCTGAGTTGGCAATATGACACACACAATGAAGTGTTTGAAAAGGTGTAGTGGTGAGTTGGCATGAATTTGCTTCTTTAATAACTTTATTTAAACCAAAATTAAATGTAGACGAAAGTTGGCATTAAATAAACATAGACATATTGGCTTGAAAAATTGTTTCTTAAGAGATATAGGAGTAGCGCTTATTTACATGCTGTTTAAAAAATGGCTAAGATAACAACTTGGCTATTCACATATTTAGACTTTTGCCAACATTATATTTTTGGACTAGTCACCGAGGATGACTTTCCCTAGTATTTTCCCAACGTGGGGAGATATCAAAGTGGAGAGTACGCCTGAAGACGTCTTTTGGGGAGGAGAGGGGGCATTTGCACCCCCCCCCCTCTGAATTTGAAGGGGAAAAAAGCACTATGTAGGCCTATCAGTATCTACAACAGCGAAAAATCAAACGTAGGAAAAAAGAAAGAAAAAAACAACTGTTCAATCATTTAAAATTAACAAAATTAAACATAAATTATAATCGGGCTTTCTTATTTAAATTGATATGTAGTGTGACGTCATCAGTAGTAAGCTAAGTACTTTGCTGTCTCTAGTAATAAACAACTCAGCAAGCCGGCCAAGGTTTGGTTTTGCCCCCTCCCTCAATTGTATAACATTTCCATTGGGAACACCCCCCCCCCCCCTAAAATGGTATTATATAAGATTTCTCCCAGCGACCCCTTTGAAAAATAATTAAATGACGTCCCTAAGTTCGCATCAGAGAGGGAAGAATAATACTAAGATTACGGGAAGTCACACTTTAGTCTCCTAGATAGGCAATGTATTTAAGGGGTGATGTTGGACAGGGCATTAACACTAGATAGGCAATGTATTTAAGGGGTGATGTTGGACAGGGCATTAACACTAGATAGGCAATATATTTAAGGGGTGATGTTGGACGGGGCATTAAATAAAAAATTAACCTCTGTTATTGTCAGTCAATGCAATAAAATAATTTCACGTTTTGTTAGTTTTATCGCCTACAGGCCGCGACATTGAAATGCAGTATTGTAGACGGCGCCATGGAGACCTTTTTTTAAAAAAAGCTTTTCCAACTACACTAGGTTGTGGGCATTAGCATTGTTATGTACTCGATTGGACAACTAAACTAGGTTGTGGGCATTAGCATTGTTATGTACTCGATTGGACAACTAAACTAGGTTGTGGGCATTAGCATTGTTATGTACTCGATTGGACAACTAAACTAGGTTGTGGGCATTAGCATTGTTATGTACTCGATTGGACAACTAAACTAGGTTGTGGGCATTAGCATTGTTATGTACTCGATTGGACAACTAAACAAGGTTGTGGGCATTAGCATTGTTATGTACTCGATTGGACAACTAAACAAGGTTGTGGGCATTAGCATTGTTATGTGCTCGATTGGACAACTAAACTAGGTTGTGGGCATTAACATTGTTATGTACTCGATTTGACAACTAAACTAGGTTGTGGGCATTAACATTGTTATGTACTCGGTTGGACAACTAAACTAGGTTGTAGGCATTAGCATTGTTATGTGCTCGATTGGACAACTAAACTAGGTTGTGGGCATTAGCATTGTTATGTACTCGGACAACTAAACAAGGTTGTGGGCATTAGCATTGTTATGTACTCGGTTGACAACTAAACAAGGTTGTGGGCATTAGCATTGTTATGTGCTCGATTGGACAACTAAACTAGGTTGTGGGCATTAGCATTGTTATGTACTCGATTGGACAACTAAACAAGGTTGTGGGCATTAGCATTGTTATGTACTCGGTTGACAACTAAACAAGGTTGTGGGCATTAACATTGTTATGTACTCGATTGGACAACTAAACAAGGTTTTGGGCATTAGCATTGTTATGTGCTCGATTGGACAACTAAACTAGGTTGTGGGCATTAACATTGTTATGTACTCGGACAACTAAACTAGGTTGTGGGCATTAACATTGTTATGTACTCGATTTGACAACTAAACTAGGTTGTGGGCATTAACATTGTTATGTACTCGGTTGGACAACTAAACTAGGTTGTGGGCATTAGCATTGTTATGTACTCGATTGGACAACTAAACAAGGTTGTGGGCATTAGCATTGTTATGTACTCGGTTGACAACTAAACAAGGTTGTGGGCATTAGCATTGTTATGTACTCGATTGGACAACTAAACTAGGTTGTGGGCATTAACATTGTTATGTACTCGGTTGGACAACTAAACTAGGTTGTGGGCATTAGCATTGTTATGTGCTCGATTGGACAACTAAACTAGGTTGTGGGCATTAGCATTGTTATGTACTCGATTGGACAACTAAACAAGGTTGTGGGCATTAGCATTGTTATGTATTCGGTTGACAACTAAACAAGGTTGTGGGCATTAGCATTGTTATGTACTCGATTGGACAACTAAACAAGGTTGTGGGCATTAGCATTGTTATGTACTCGGACAACTAAACTAGGTTGTTGGCATTAGCATTGTTATGTACTCGGTTGGACAACTAAACTAGGTTGAGGTCATTAGCATTGTTATGTACTCTGACAACTAAACTAGGTTGTGGGCATTAGCATTGTTATGTACTCGGACAACTAAACTAGGTTGTGGGCATTAGCATTGTTACGTACTCGGTTGGACAACTAAACTAGGTTGTGGGCATTAGCATTGTTATGTACTCGGACAACTAAACTAGGTTGTGGGCATTAGCATTGTTATGTACTCGGTTGGACAACTAAACTAGGTTGTGGGCATTAGCATTGTTATGTACTCGGTTGGACAACTAAACTAGGTTGTGGGCATTAGCATTGTTTTGTACTCGGACAACTAAACTAGGTTGAGGTCATTAGCATTGTTATGTACTCGGACAACTAAACTAGGTTGTGGGCATTAGCATTGTTATGTACTCGGACAACTAAACTAGGTTGTGGGCATTAGCATTGTTATGTACTCGATTGGACAACTAAACTAGGTTGTGGGCATTAGCATTGTTATGTACTCTGACAACTAAACTAGGTTTTGGGCATTAGCATTGTTATGTACTCGATTGGACAACGAAACAAGGTTGTGGGCATTAGCATTGTTATGTACTCTGTTGGATAACTAAACTAGGTTGAGGGCATTAGCATTGTTATGTACTCGATTGGACAACTAAACTAGGTTGTGGGCATTAGCATTGTTATGTACTCGGTTGGACAACTAAACTATTTTGTGGGCATTAGCATTGTTATGTGCTCGATTGGACAACTAAACTAGGTTGTGGGCATTAGCATTGTTATGTACTCGGACAACTAAACTAGGTTGTGGGCATTAGCATTGTTATGTACTCGGTTGGACAACTACACTAGGTTGTGGGCATTAGCATTGTTATGTGCTCGATTGGACAACTAAACTAGGTTGTGGGCATTAGCATTGTTATGTACTCGGTTGGACAACTAAACTAGGTTGTGGGCATTAGCATTGTTATGTACTCGGACAACTAAACAAGGTTGTGGGTATTAGCATTGTTATGTGCTCGATTGGACAACTAAACTAGGTTGTGGGCATTAGCATTGTTATGTACTCGATTGGACAACTAAACTAGGTTGTGGGCATTAGCATTGTTATGTGCTCGATTGGACAACTAAACTAGGTTGTGGGTATTAGCATTGTTATGTACTCGATTGGACAACTAAACTAGGTTGTGGGCATTAGCATTGTTATGCACTCGATTGGACAACTAAACTAGGTTGTGGGCATTAGCATTGTTATGTACTCGGACAACTAACTAGGTTGTGGGCATTAGCATTGTTATGTACTCGATTGGACAACTAAACTAGGTTGTGGGCATTAGCATTGTTATGTACTCGATTGGACAACTAAACAAGGTTGTGGGCATTAGCATTGTTATGTACTCGATTGGACAACTAAACAAGGTTGTGGGTATTAGCATTGTTATGTACTCGATTGGACAACTAAACTAGGTTGTGGGCATTAGCATTGTTATGTACTCGATTGGACAACTAAACTAGGTTGTGGGCATTAGCATTGTTATGTACTCGGACAACTAAACAAGGTTGTGGGCATTAGCATTGTCATGTACTCGATTGGACCACTAAACAAGGTTGTGGGCATTAGCATTGTTATGTACTCGGACAACTAAACAAGGTTGTGGGCATTAGCATTGTTATGTACTCGATTGGACAACTAAACTAGGTTGAGGGCATTAGCATTGTTATGTACTCGATTGGACAACTAAACTAGGTTGAGGACATTAACATTGTTATGTACTCGATTGACAACTAAACTATATGTAGGATTAGCATTGTTATGTGCTCGATTGGACAACTAAACTAGGTTGTAGGCATTAGCATTGTTATGTACTCGATTGGACAACTAAACAAGGTTGTGGGCATTAGCATTGTTATGTACTCAGTTGGACGTGAGACAAAAAAGGTTTGGAACTTCTGATTGCTAGTATAATACGGTCTCGCCCGACTATCCACCCCCAGTGACTACGTCTAACGATCGGTTGATAGCTGATTTTCATTATTTAATCCTGAATGATACCCCCAACCGTTGCATACCCCAACCGTTGTAAAAATGCCAGTACATGGATGCAGCAACGAGACATTACCAGAACCAGACTACTCTTTGTTATCAAGGGCTACACCTGCCCCATAATAATCACAACGATGATGTTTCTCCATCCTCCAATAAGACTACCTATATTCTGCACGTCAGTATCTTTTCGGAGTGGCTATCATACCACTTTCTGATCTTTCATTTCCTCGTTACACAACTATCTCGCGCGGGCTCCATGAAAACAATCAAAACATAACTGTATTCTGTTGCAAAGCGTGTTAAAATGAGTTGCTACGGTTTATTCCCTATTCATACTGCAGTGTACTGTTATATGTATTCTGCTATGAACCCTGCCAATGACTTAAATTGGTAGTTAAAGATGAACTTACCGTAGTGGTCATTAACCTGTTGCAGGTTGCAGGCCACACTCAACCAAAGTTCAATATTGTTGGGGATTTGCTTTTTTCAAATTGTTCACAGTAATATCTTTAAACGAAATATTCATATCCAATCCATTGAACTAATTCTCATTTTAAAAAAAAACACGTTTGTCTATGCAATGGAGAGAAAAAACTTAGTTGTCTTTGATCCCAACATTAAGTTTTAGGTACTGGAGTTTGTGGACTCCTGTTCTGGATATTTTACATTGTTCAATACCCTGTTGGAATTCTATACCTTGTTGGAATTCTATACCTTGTTGGAATTCTATACTTTATAACCCAAAACTTTGTTATAAATTTATACTTTGTTGTAAGTTGATTCTTTGTTGCAACTGTATACTTTCTTAAGACTGTCTGTTTTGTTAGGACTCTACCTTTTTAGGGCTCTTTGCATCAACACACTTTAGAAAAAGAAGCTAATTCAAACTAATTGAGTTTGAAGTATAATATAAAATATGTACTTTCCCCCCAGTTTATCAGCTGATATTTTTCTTACATGATTGTAAGCTAATTCAAACTAATTGAGTTTGAAGTATAATATAAAATATGTACTTTCCCCCCAGTTTATCAGCTGATATTTTTCTTACATGATTGTAAGCTAATTCAAACTAATTGAGTTTGATGTTTAATATAAAATATTTCCCCCTCCCTTCCTCCTCCCTCCCTCCTCCCCCCTTCCCCATTCCTCTTACCATCCCCCCCGTTTATCAGCTTATTTTTTTCTTACATGATTGTCGTGTCAGCTTTAATGAATTTAATCTGTCAGTTTCAATCATTGCAAGAGAGACTACTATAATTAATGTGATGGGCAGCTTCAATAATGTCACACATTTAAATTGTTGAACTTGTACTTTCACTACTATGATCATAACAGACGGATCACTCAGTGAAACCTGTAACACTTAGGGAGACCATCCATAAATCAATTGAGATTAGAAGGAACTGAGTTCTTTCTTATGAGGAATTGAGTTTATAGCAGATATGTGCTGCAAATCAAGAAACAGCCATCCAGTTGTTGTTGGTTATTTTAAAAAAAGGCAACTTATATGTATAATTTTGCATTGTTTTTATTATTTTAACATTATTAACAACCCTTTGGAAGAATATTCAAAATTTAACAACCAGCATGGTAGAATAGTATAAATTTAACAACCAGCATGACAGAATAGTATAAATTTTACAACCAGCATGGCAAAATAGTATAAATTTTACAACCAGTCTGCCCAAACTGGTCCTGCTTTAACACATGACTGATTTAAATGTCAATGATTAAATCTTATGAAAGAATTTCAGGATTATTTCACAGCCTATTGGTATATGGTTTTTATCTCATTTAAATTCTTTTTTTTTTTTTTAAAGCATCAAAATGTGCCCCATTTCTGTATTGTGATGTCGGTATAGGAACACTTCTCTCGGTCTGAATGTTTTTATTTAAAAAATATAATTATATAAGTCATATCAATTTAAATATTTAAATGTATTGTAATTTAATTTGATAAATCAACAATAGTAATACATTTTTGGTTGATAAACACTGACTAATGATCATAATGAGATTGTTGAAAACATAAGTCCATCACATGGTTTCGAACCTACTCAGGGTAGAGAAAGGGTTCCTAACCAGGAGTGCTCTAATGATCATAATGAGATTGTTGAAAACATTAGTCCATCACATGTTTTCGAACCCACTCAGGTTAGAGAAAAGGTTCCTAACCAGGAGTGCTCTAATGATCATAATGAGATTGCTGAAAACACTAGTCCATTATTCCATTGTGTTACTGTTTTTAACCATCTTCTCCAATGACCTGGACAAAACTGACTGACCGACAGGCATTTCTTAGATTTGCTCTAATTTGATGATTTGGCTACACTTAAGATTCCATTTGAACTTCAGATTTCTGTTCATGTCATATCCCATTTCCACCAGCTGCTTGTAAGTGATGTTTTTATAGCAGTACCTATTTGTTTGTAAGAAGACCAAAGCTTCTATGGAGATTTCATCGTCGGCATGCGTCGAACTGACTATACAGTTTGGAAACTCCCAAAGTTTTGAATAACCATTGCCTCCAGATAATTGAGCCGATATGTAACCTGCGCCACTGATGTATACGGGTAGTTTAAAACTTGTCTCGTTTTCCTTCAGTGAAAGGAGTGCAGTCACAGCGAGACGTCCATGTTTGGCCAGCCTCAGACGAAGTCGAACCTTGCATGGCAGCCCCAAGATGTAATACAACTCAGTGTAGAAGTCTCCCTTGTAGTCGTAAAATGGGTGTGTCGATGGAATGCTGAAACTGGCTCCCTCTGCTGGCATGACGTGTACTCTAGGCTGCAGGAGAACTTGGACCTCGCCAGTTTCTGTTTGATCAGATCTACCAACAGTATCTTTGACTTCAGCTTTTTTATCAACTCTAAGCTTTGTAATTGTGCTATTGGCATGCTTTGTATTGTTTCTTACAATTCGAGAATTGAAACAAGCGGTGGAGGCTGATGTAGAAGTCACAGTAAGACTGGCGTTTGCTGCAGCATTTTGAGAATTTATGTTTAAAGATGTAGAATCGGAAGGGGGCGCACTCGAAGGTTCACCATGTTTCTCTGTGGATGCTGAAGGCACTGTAAGACCAGTTTTTGTTGGTGCGATTTGAAAAGTCATGGTTATAGCTGTATATTCAGAAGGCGGCACACTAGAAGGTACACCAAGTTTCTCTGAGGATGCTGAAGGCACAATAAGACCCATATTTGCTTCTACATTTGGAGAATTCATGGTAGTAGCTGTATATTCAGAAGGCAGCACACCAGAAGGTACATCATGTTTCTCTGGCTTATTTTGATTGGGGTTGTCAGCAACTTCATTAATCATTACACCATTAATACTTCTTAAATCACTGTCTATGTTACATTGATTAGCAAAAGCTGATTTGTTACTTCTACTCTCAGACACTAAAATGTGATCATTCAACATTGATATTTGACTAGCGTGTTCTCCATTGGAACAACTTTGTTTGTTATTTGCTGTATTTTTAGCATTTGATTTGGCTGAAATTTTCCTCTGGTCATTATTACTAATTTCATTAAATCTGTCTTTAACTTTTCTGTGTGTGGAATTTTCTACCTGTAAGATATCACACTTGTCTTCATCTATCTTATGAGGCATTACTGACTTTACACCAAGGGATTCTAATGGTGTGGATGAACACTTGACATGGTTATTGCTTAAAGTTTTCAGTGCTGTCTCTATTTTCTCCTTCATGTTCACAATGGGATCCAACTTCAATGACAAGCTCTGCAGGTCCGTGGCCGTATCCGACCTCAATATGTCAAGGTCAGATCGCATGGCCACAATGGAAGTCATGACGGTCTGCAGACCATGTTCCTGCTGGTCTTTGAGCGAAGCTGAAGTGGTCTCTAGAATCTGTTGACTTTGACTGAGGTCAGACCTCAGGCGACATAGCTCAGATTTAAGCTCCACGAGGCTTGACTTGAGCTCTTCTATCTCATTGGCTTGCTGAGCTAAACTTTCAGATAGTTTAAGGTCATCTTCCTGGCTGTTGTTGACTGTATTACCTGATGCCTAAGGGGAGGAAGGTAAAAAAATACTTGTTACGATCGTCATGACATTTTCTTTATTTCTAAATAGGGCATCTCCCACAAAACAACATTCTAATTACTAGTATTATTGTGACATCACCCAACATCACTCTTCTAATTACTAGTAGTGTTGTGACATCACCGAACATCACTCTTCTAATTACTAGTAGTGTTGTGAAATCACCCAACATCACTCTTCTAATTACTAGTATTATTGTGACATCACCCAACATCACTCTTCTAATTACTAGTAGTGTTGTGACATCACCGAACATCACTCTTCTAATTACTAGTAATGTTGTGACATCACCCAACATCACTCTTCTAATTATTAGTAGTGTTGTGACATCACCCCACGTCACCCTTCTAATTACTTTTTATCTTACGGAAATCTTTCTCACACCACTGTTCTTGCTACGCTACTAGTATTGTTGTATCTCCCACACAACACCCTTCCTATTTTTTGTAATGTTATGACATCTCGCGTACAACACCATTCTGCCCCTACTCCCGCCCCACCCCTTTTTATGTACACAGAATTGGAAACAATTCCGAGGACACACTCAACACACACGCACTCAAAGGTACACAGACATTCATACACTCCACTCACAAACACTCACACTTACACATACATTCACACACATACGCACACACTTAAACACTTACACACACACAAACACACACATCCAGGGAGAGACACCTAAAGGGTGAATTAAATTCCATTACAATGGGTAAAGCTTGTATCGTTTTATCACCAATGCAGACTTTGGCCTACCTTGACTTGTCAACACGCAAATCATTTCCTCTTACATCTTAGAGGTACAAGTAACTATTCTAAATATGCACGCAAACAACAGCTTTTGATAATGGCTAGTTCTGTTTTCGGTCAAGGGGTATAGCCATTGTCTTATGTTACTTAGACACGATTTGTGTCACATGCAGCCTATAACAATACAAAATCATATTTATAACGCAACCAAAAGTTATTTTTTAACATAAAGGTTTAAAAAAAAACAACTAATAATTAAAACAAACCCAATCCTTAACTCTCACAAGTAAACCCCCACCCCCCCCCCAACCCTACTCTCCGTCGCGTGACTATTGGAGGCTCCCTTGCCGTTTTTAGGCAGTCAGAGTTTATAGTTACATTATTTCCAGATCACAACTTTGGGGCCCTTAAAAATTTGAAGTAGCTTCAAAAAAAAAAAAAAAAAGTTAGTATGAAAATCTGAGGGTCAAAAGGCCGCCTTAAGTAATAATAGGCTGCTTACGTCCAGATTAGGAACCATCGTTGAAATTTAAAGAACGAAGAGTAGTCCGGACAATGGCACTAGCTTTTATATTTAAGACATCGTTTTATTTTTCAGTTAGTTAAGCCACGCCCATTATCATTAACTAGGTCAATCTACCAAGACATTAATGCAAGTCAATGTCATGATGCTAGAGGAGTATTCCAGGGGAAAACATTTAAACAAATGCCAGATCACTCCAATTACTTTTATATAATATTTCTAGGTCATGTTTTTTTTTTGGTACTTGTTTATAAAGCGTAGTAATACAACTCCAGCTGAAGACTGAATATCGTCTGTTATGGTCAGTTTTTAAATAAAAAAGTCACGCCCACTAATTGGTGTTGCTGGCTGAGATTTAAGTGGATCAATGTGTACGGCATCCGGTACGACCACGTCTCTGCATCTAGCAAACTGACAGTGTAAGAGGGTCGTGTACTGACAGACAGTGCATGATGATGATGTTGATGGTTTTGTTTGACAAGACCGAATGAGCCCCTTCCTACCTGCGTTTCCGTCAGTGAGAATAGATTACGGACCTGCTGACATAATATTTTCACGTCCATCTCCTTGTTCCAGATGTAGAGAAACTCCTCCCTTGTGATACCCAGGCCCTCTGCCTCCCCCAGGCTTCCCAAGAACTCCATTATGCTGCACCGGCCGACAACAGGCAAGGCGCACACACACACTTACATCCCTGTTTATACTACTACTACTAATAACGTGTCTCAGGATACGATAAGAACACACGCTTCATGCCCCGTTTGTTGTTGCAATGACACGGCTGGCGTCCCGACTTCAGTGCCTAGGCCTTACCTCAGTGTGCTGTGTACTACAGTACATCTCGCCTTAACACGAATTGATAAGCACAGATCAATAAAACATTGTTATGAAACCCATCCTTTTGCATCAATAGCGCAAACTCAGTTGTCGGTTTTACATTCAGGAAATGTAATTTTTTTTTTTTTTGGTTTTAAAACCCATCCCAAAATATTTCGAGTTGTCCAGATGTGTGTGTGTGTGTGTGGATTGGTGGGTGTGTGAGTGATTTTTTAAAAAAAAGTGGAGGGGGACACCCCTTAACTCATGTCTCAACAAAATAGGAGCGTTGGGGGCATTGGTGTCGTTAGGGTTAGTGGCCCCTTTGGCGGGACAAGATTTTTTGCCACCCTCTCTACGAAACAACCCCCTCAGGAATTGGCAGAAACTTTTCCACAAATTGTTCGAAAATTTTGACTCAAATTAAATTATTTAAGATCAAGATTGGTATAAATATGACGTAAGAACAGTCAATACTAATAAATGTGAAATGCTGTGATTATGAGAGTTGTTGCCAGCCGATTCGTTACGTGGCTCGTATTTTGAAATAGTCACCGATAGGTTGAGTCCATCACTTACTCCAGTCTGTTAAACTAGGGAAGGACTTACCCCACCAGATGCATCGGGGGTTGGGGGGGGGGCACTTGCACATACTTCCCATCTCTTTTCCTCCAATCGGTCTTTCATCTAGTTGATAGAACGTTACCTCGTCCCACCAAGACATTCCCAATTCTTCAATTGGATCTATGTGATACCCCATTTCAACATAGTGGCTCGTATTTTGAAATAGTCACCGATAGGTTGAGTCCATCACTTACTCCCGTCTGTTAAACTAGGGAAGGACTTACCCCACCAGATGCATCGGGGGTTGGGGGGGGGGGCACTTGCACATACTTCCCATCTCTTTTCCTCCAATCGGTCTTTCATCTAGTTGATAGCACGTTACCTCGTCCCACAAAGACATTCCCAATTCTTCCATTGGATCTATGTGATACCCCATTTCAACATGTTCGACAGCACCGACATAAAGATCTGGAGCATTAGAAATGACCACCAAACTTGAAGAAAGACTGCCCTTTAAAGATACATCAAACAAAGATTGTCTTTAATGGGTTATTTCTTTGGCTAATCAAGCTCAAAGAGACAACATCTTAAAGTGTTCATTGTGTTTGCTTTACCAACTCCGAGCTCCAACCCAAGAGCTCTTGAAATGCTCTCAGATCCGCTCTCACAATTTGTTTTAGTTAGTCATCTGATTGTTCAATTGTCACACTTGCTTGTTGTGCGTTGTAACAGACCATGTTTGCACACGAAACCATTAAGTCAGGGAGGTGGCAGGAGTTCAATACTGAACTCTGTTAACTCTTATTTTTCACGGGAAAAGAGAGTGAATTATATTTTGTACGGCGGAAGTGAGCAGCACGTTTTCGGGTGATCAGGGCCATTACCTCTTGGAGTCAAGGAGAAGATAGGACGTATAACTTTGTGTCATGTGAATTTATCTTTGCTGTGGAATATTATGTGTGCATAAGACATTTGCATTCTGGATTTTATTACCTGGATATTTGTGGAAGGATTTTTATTATTGTTGTAGAAAAGTGATATAATAAAGTGCCGTGAATTTAACTGGAAAGTGATATCTACTTCTTGTGTGACAGACTGACAGAGTTTAGGAGTGAAGTAAGCATTACATTACACAAGCCGGCATCCTGAAGGCACAAGATAGAAGTAAAGCAGTTAACCATGCTACTAATACAAACAACGCACTAAAAACAGCATGTGTTACAATGGTGTCGGTTAAGGAAACCAAGCCCACAGTAATATCCACCCCAGAAATAGTTAAATTACGAAACGAAATACGAGACAAAATTCGCGAAGCCTACGATTTCAAAAAAGGCTATTTTAGAGCTGATGTTAAATCGACTAACCACCCGAACGTTACCGGAAGAACACATTGAAGTTATGTGGCCTACACACAGTGAATACACAACACAGCTAGTATTGAATTGTCGTAAACAGTCAATATTGATGGATTCTCTTTACGATGTTTGTAAGTGTGGCCAAGAATTATTATAATAAGCCTACACTGATTTACCTTTATGACGAAGGAAAAGTATTGCATACTGAAGAAAGCTGAACAAGAGATCACGCTTACGGAAGATCTACCAGGCGCACAGGGACAGAGCAAGCCAAGGGGCAGATACAGAGTTGTTATGAAGAGTGAGTTGTGTATCAAGTCATCTTAAAACATAAGTGCACAATTCCCCAACACATTGTGTCACTAAGAAGCACAGTTTAACGCAGAAGTGTGCTTCACTATTTACTACTATTGACGGATTCTCCTCACAATTAAAAGCTGAGACGATTGAACACTACACATACTAGACAAATTAAGATCACATGGAGTAACAATTGCACCAAACAAATTGAAATTTGCACTCTAAGAAATATAATTTTTAGGATTCAAAGTTAGTAAGAACACAATTCAGCCCACAGAACAAAACAGAGGAAAAATATTGAACATAAAAACACCACACACTCAAAAAGAAGTCAAAGCCATATTGGGTTTGGGCAATTTTTATAGCACTTTTGTACCAAAGTTCTCTGATATAACATTACCTTTAAGGAAATTAATCAACAAAAATACCAAGAAACAAATAGTATGGACAGATGAATGTGAGAATACATTAAAAACAATCAGAGAAATTTTCCAAAGTAAAAACATATTGTTATCACCCAACTTTAATCAATCTTTCACTTTAGTGACAGATGCTTCCAACGTTGGATTAGGAGCTTGCCTTATGCAAGAATTCAATAATAAACTGAGACCAATCACTTATTTAAGTAGAGCACTAAGTAAAACTGAGATTAATTATTGGACCATTGAGAAAGAATGCCTAGCAGTTGTGTGAGGACTGACAAAATTACAAAAATCTTTATTAGGTAGAAAATGTATCCCATTAACTGATCACAAGCCACTGATTGCACTAAATAGAAAGGAGATAGCAAACAACAAAATAAACAGATGGTCCTTGATTCTACTAGATTATCAGAATGAAATAAGGAAAGTAAAAGGCAAAGACAACACAGTAGTTGATTTCCTTTCAAGACATATTGAGCATACAGACACTGACAAAGACGCTGAACTAAGACACTTAAGTCAAACGCTCTAAATGAATGTATACAAATACAATGATTCATTTTTAGAAATCATATGTGTGTATTAATTTTGTAAATCAAAATATTTTCTCCAATTGAAATTTTGTGATTCAAGATTTAAGGTTGTTATATTTGTTTCGCAGTGATTATTAATCATTAAGATGTCACTTCGCATTCTCATTCAGTAGGAATTTTAATAAAAGTTGTCATTACTGATTTGGTATCTTTTTGTCAGGAATATATTGATCACTCTTATGCAATACCAAATTTGTGATATTAACATTCAAAAGTACCATAATGATGAAATTTTGCTATTTAAAATATATTTGATTAACACATTTGATATTGATATTGTGTTAAGAGATATTAACATTTTTTCAACTTTATTGAGATCTCATAACATGAACACAAAATTAAAAAGTAGAATGTGTAGGCATGGGTTCAAATCCCACTTCTGTAATTCTTGCAAGGTTGCAAATATTGTAAACACTTAGGATGTGTATTATTGTTCATGAAATGTGAGCAAGAATTCATGAGCATTTTAGATGAATCATTTTACCAAATTGACATTTGAGAAATCATCTTTTCATTGATTGATTTAATAAATATTTAATATATGAATAATATGTTCTATGTTGTGACATATTTTCTTAAGATAGAATTGTCTTACAACTTTAGAATATAAAGATTTGGATACTATGTTAATAATAATAACTACTCAATTATATGATAGATATTGAATGATTAAGACATTTTGATGCAATAACATTGAATAATTTTGATTGTCACACACCCATCTTTGCATTTAATGACAATTTTTTTGAGTTTATTTCATGCTGATTCTCCTCCTATAAACCGATAAACGTACATGGGTTTCCTTGTAAAAATGTCTGGTGTGGGTGGATGAATATACCTCTGGTGTTGTTTTGCTTATATGTTGTTTTTATTTCATTTATGTATTTTATTTTAATATTATGATTATGCCTCTTTGCTATATATGTACAGCGCGGTGAGCCCAGCCCTAGGCCGGGGTACCGCGCTATATAAGACCACTTATTATTATTTATTATTATTATGCTGTACTATTAATTTTTACATGTACATTTTTGCAAAAAAAATTTTGGATTGGGTAGGGTGTGTAACAGACCACGTTTGCACATGAAACCATTAAGTCAGGGAGGTGGCAGGAGTTCAATACTCCTATTTTTCACGGGAAAAGAGAGTGAATTATATTTTGTACGGCGGAAGTGAGCCGCACGTTTTCGGGTGATCCTCTTGGAGTCGAGGAGAAAATAGGACATATAACTTGGTGTCATGTGAATTTATCTTTGCTGTGGAATATTATGTGTGCATAAGACATTTGCATTCTGGATTTTATTACCTGGATATTTGTGGAAGGATTTTTATTATTGTTGTAGAAAATTGATATAATAAAGTGCTGTGAATTTAACTGGAAATTGATATCTACTTCTTGTGTGACAGACTGACAGCGTTTAGGAGTGAAAGAGTGAAGTAAGCATTACATTACACAAGCCGGCATCCTGAAGGCACAAGATAGAAGTAAAGCAGTTAACCATGCTACTAATACAACGCACTAAAAACAGCATGTGTTACATGCGTATTTCTCTTTAACTTTAATCTGTAATCTCTCCAAAAAAAAAAAAAAGGTCTAACGCAGTGGCTCTCAACCTACATAATGATGCCACCCTTTAATACGGTTCCTCATGTTGTGGTGACCCCCAACCATATAATTATTTTCGTTGCTACTTCATAAATATGTGTTTTTCATTGGTCTTAGGCGACCCCTTTGTAAGGATCGTTCGAGCCGCCAAAGTGTTCGCGACCCACAGGCCGAGAACCGCTGGCTTAACGTTTTCATGCAATAAAGCTACAGTTTAAAGACGCATCTAATGAACCGTAAAAGCAGTTTTGATTTTAACCTGCAAATTTATTTTAGAAAATATTTGACACCCGGATTTACTAAATTGTGTGCAACCAATAAATAAATATGTTTAACGAGATAAATATATGAAAAAAACAAATAATTTCTTTTCAGTTTCTTTCTTGAATTAGTTATGGAAAATTTTTTAAACAGGTATATCTATGTACATACACACATGATTAGCTCTTACAAGTATATTTATGTACGTACCGGTACACATATGCTTAGCTCTTACAGGTATATCTATGTACGTACACATATGCTTAGCTCTTACAGGTATATCTATGTACATACACACATGATTAGCTCTTATAGGTATATCTATGTACATACACATGATTAGCTCTTGCAGGTATATCTATGTACATACATATATGATTAGCTCTTACAGGTATATCTATGTACATACACAAATTATTAGCTCTTACAGGTATATCTATGTGCATACACATAAGATTAGCTCCGACCTTGATGCAGGTTGCTGTTAATAGTATACAAAAAGACATTACTTTACTATCTAGACACAAGGTACTTGTAAGTCAATATATTTGACATGTTTGGCACCACCGTACACATCTCACAGGTAGATCTACTCTCCGTGTCAAACATACTCTATCATACCAGTTGCATCCCGTGGTGTCCCGGCCAACACCACACCAGCTTGGCAGAGTAGTGCAAATTATAAAAATCCAAATATTTAAAGTTATGAATTCTTGTGATTTACACCTTGAAAACTTCGTGTTAAACAATATGGGGACTGAAGTATCATTTACACCCGGAAGACTTCATGTTAAACTTTATTGAAACTGAAGTGACATTTACACGGAAGACTTCATGTCAAACTATATGGGGACTGAAATGCCATTTATATCTAAATTAGACCGTTCATGCATTTTAGTCAAGATTTCCACATAGGTTGTGAGACGCTGACAAATACCTTTTTAATTTTTTTTTTTTTTTTTAAATTTGTCTCTTTCATTGTAGATTAACTCCAGCTGTTGTTCATTTACATGATCGATTCTTTGAAGCTTTCCTTGGCTGATGTATTTTAGGGACGTGTTGACCTCAATATTAATATGTCTAAATGTGCATGTAGGTAGGTCGCAAGTATTTACAGTCAATATAATCAGTATATCATAACGATTGCCCATTGAAGTTCTTTGTAACAACATGAAGCTCCTAGCGACCACGCTGAAAAGATTATCCTTCCACATTTAAAATATACTTATGTATAAATGACTTCAGAAACTGTTTTCTGTCAGGCCCTGTCTTACACAACCCCGGTTGTGCACAGATTGATAGATTTGATCGGTTTGTGAATGTTTCCTCTTCTCAAAGTTCATTCAAACATGGTGCACGCTGCGAGCCGCGCTTTTGAAATTCGATGGTTCAACATAGGCCTGAGATTGATAGAAATGGCATTGCACTGGTTAGTGATTCAATAGCGATTTTTGCTTGAGCTGGAAGGCGTGAGTTAACAATCAGGTCAATCATTTGTCAACTCCCCTGCTTGCAAGTTATCTTTGATTTCAGATAAGTCTAGATGTTCTGTAAATGTGTTATGTTAAGTTCGTCTGCCAAAAAATTTGTTCACGTCCATTTAAAAAAAAATAAAAAGATTGGTAAGGCTGAATCCGTGGGTGCGCAGATGCCTGATTTTGGCACGAAATATTTGGTACACAGAAGGTTTTCGCGGCTTGGATGGGACAAGTACAGGTGCAAAGTTAACGCGGGTTTTTTTCTGGTTTGTCTTTTGTGTTCTTCAGCAGCTGTTATGTTAGTCTCGTGTAGCATGGAGCCTTCGTGTAGGGAGGAGCGCCACGACCCTTTGCGGAATGTTCCCATATGTCCGGGTTAATGTGAAACGTTTTCCAAAGGTGCTTTCATTGTGTCGTTTCTTCTATACCCCAACCCGCCCCCCCTCCCTCTCAGCCAACCGTTTGACATGCTTGAGTTCGCCACATAAATGTTCTTAATTTTTGGCAAGCAAACTCCTGTCATTCTCGCAACATGTCCCTCCCAACGATGCTGGGACAGCGTTAAAAAGTTATAGATGCTGACAGACCTGCTTGGCCCAGTACCTCGGTGTCTTGGAAATTGTAATGGCATTTGACTTTTAGAATTTTTCTGCAGGCTAGTCGCATGAAAGTGGTTTATCCGCCTAGCCTGGCGTTGATAGACTAATCCAGGATTCACATGCATAAAGTAGCGCCGGGAGGACACGCGCCTTGTAAACATTTATATTGCTTTGGTTGATGATGCCGCCCCTGGAACATGCATCCTAAGACATGTTCCCGAAGGTTGCACTGGCTCTTGCAATTTTGAACGTTCACCTCGTCATCGATGGTTACAGTGGCTGCGGCTGCTCAATGAAAATTCGGACAACTCCTGCGACGCCCCTGTTGCCAAGCTGTGTCACCCATTTCAGTTTTCCTTGGGGTTAGTCAGCTTCTGGGAGAGGAGGGGTTCCGCTGTGTGTGTACTAGTACATTCAAAAGAAGCCCAGGCAATGTGATGTAACAAACCCACATTTGCGCTCCTTGCTAAAAAAAAAAACAAAAAAAAAAAAAACTGGCCGACCCCAGAAGATTCCTTGGGGTTGGTCAGCTTTTGGGAGAGGAGGGGTCCCGCTGTGTGTGTACTAGTACATTCAAAAGAAGCCCAGGCAATGTGATGTAACAAACCCACATTTGCGCTCCTTGCTAAAAAAAAAAACAAAAAAAAAAAAAACTGGCCGACCCCAGAAGATCTTTACTGACCCCTGATAATAAACACTATAAAAGTAGAATGAAAGATGTGCCATTGTATCACTCTAAAAAAGAGACTATTAGCTATAATACATTCTAATTACATCGCACATTGATGTTTTTAATTTGAACACTTCAAAATTCTGAAATTCGTGGTGTTTAAACACAACGGATAACTTTGGTCGAGTTGATTCAATGACTTGTTTGGTAGAGTTGATCCAATGACTTGTTTGGTCGAGTTGATTCAATGACTTGTTTGGTAGAGTTGATTCATTGACTGGAGTATTATAAACTGTTTCTGTGCCAACCCATCTGTTTGTATATGCCAACTCAACTGTTTGTCTTTGTATGCCAAACCACTTTTTCCTCAAATGTTTATGGTCCACGAATCATTTTATGAGTCCAATGTTAGACCATTGGTCATTCATTCTACGTGTCCAATGTGAGACCATTCGTCTTTTATTCTTTAAGTCCAGTGTTAGACCATTGGTCATTCATTCTATCTGTCCAATGTTAGACCACGGATCATCATTTTATCCTAAATGGGACCAGTGACCCACACACAAGTTAAAACTAGACATGCAAAAAGTCATCATTTAAAGGTCGGATGAGATCATTATAGCGTTAACAGTAATGCAAATTATCTTCTCTTGAAATCAGATGTCAACTTCAAAGAGTCCACAGCCTTAAAAGAAATCATAATTTTTGTTTCGCTGTTAAAATCCATTTAAATTTTCCTAATCCATATTTCATTTCCTCAAGCTTCGTACGTGTGATATCGTAATAATTGTATCTGATTGTCTTCAAGTACACTTTGCAGTCAACTCAGATCTCTTGGGCCGGTTCCTCCAGCCGGCATCGCGTGGACTCAAGATGCCAAAGTGGTGAATAGCTTTGAGAGTTTTCATTTAAAATAGCCCCGTGGCCATAGACGACCAGGTCTAGGGGCAAGTGTTGATCGGTGTTCTTGGGAGAAATGAGAATGGAGACATGGAGACAATTTTCGTCGTTTACCTTGATGTTTAGACGGAATCTGCACAATACTTTTCTGATGCAAAAGTGAGCCGTGAAGAATTCGCCACCAGAATGATGAAAAGGGTGGTCTGGTGGGATTTCAAAAATGACTCCAGTTTCTGGTAACTGCAGAGGACCAGCTGTTTCTTTCTCATCCACTGTAGCGATAGTCGAAGTTATTTCCATGTCATTTTGTTCAGTTTCATTTGGTCCCGACTCAGTTTCTCTTACTTGAACATATACAGCGATGAACATTCTCATCTTATTGAAACACTCACACAGATAATGCTTTGAACGCAGCCATTCAGAACCTATCTCCTGTGAAGACGGTGTAGCAGTGTTCTGTGACAACTGCAGTTTCTGTGTTGACTTCAGATCATTGACAGTTGTAACACGTTTTTTAGTCCGAAACAGTCTAGTGGCTGTTCCATTGTGCATCATCCCATGGATTCGATATTCTAGAGGAAACCTTCTCGTAACGGCAGATTCTTTCCTTGACATATACATGAATATTTCTAGGCAGTTTTCCGAGTTGAAGCACTGACTAAATTTAACCTTAAACGGCCAATCGGCTGGTTTCACATGATCACTGCATTGCCAGGTTGATAGCGTGATATTGTTGACAGGCCATTTCAATAGAAGCGTTGTCCACTTGGCAAATTCATTCTCCGTTTGTGACAGAACAGAGGGTGACAGTTGCACTTCTAGAAGATTCAGAGGGCATGCATAGTTATTTTGGGTTGAGTGAAGTAAATTTTGTACCGGAGTAGGGGTAGCCATGATAGTAGCCGACACGGGACATGCTATGTATATGGATGGTTTCAAACGAGGGCTTGATGTTGAGACAGCTGCTGTTGTTGCAGATAAAGATTGGTCAGACACACTTGTAGGGGCTTTTAATATCGAGCTTTTATTTCTTTCGGAAGAACTTTTCGAGGATGCCGTCGAAGATGAATTACCTGAACAATTTTTAACAGAGCAAGATAATTCCGAGGCTGAAGTTAATCCTGACAGATGCGGTATTTCAAGTGTGTCCGTAGTTTGACCGTTGCCCACTTGAGCCGAACTCGAAGTCGATGTGCGATGTTCCGTCATTGACGTCAGCTGACTCTTATCAGGAGTATTTTCTCTGACCTTGACAAGTACGGTCATTGGCATTCTTAACTCACTGAAACAATCGCACACGTAATGATTCGCCCGTAGCCAGTCGAAGGTCAACTCTTGTAATGAGGACTGGTTAACCGAAATTTTAAGAATCAGTTGCAAATTTTGCATCCTCAACGCATCACCCGACTTAAGAGTCAGTGATTTCTCCCATAGAGGGCGTTGGGTTGTTGTATTGTTGACCAGTCCGCTGATGATGCAATCAAGGGGAAACCTCCGTGCAACAGCGGACTCTTTCTTTGACATGTCCATAAAGATCTCGATTTTGTCTTTAGAGTAAAAACAATGTCCAAACCTGATCTTGAACGGCCAATCAGCGGGGTCGATGTAGTTGCTGTATTGGCAGATAGGTGTTTGTAGATTGCTTACATTCCATTTCAATGTAAAATTAGTCCACTTTGAGACTTCATCATACGTTCGTAAAGCAACACGAGTGTCCACTGGCGTAACTGGACATAGATGTTTGGTTTGGTCCGAAAAAGGAGATTTGTCGCCGTAAAAAAGTCTGTAATTGCTTTCAATGGCGTCATAGGAATGGGTAGTCGGTGGGCGTGATGGGGACTCTTTTTGTCGTCCTAGGATTTGTAGGTATCTAGGTGTGGATGTCGTCAACGGTTCTGTATTTGACGTGGTCATTGCTGGAGATGAGGTGGTCGTTGGTGGAGATGAGGTGGTCGTTGGTGGAGATGAGGTGGTCGTTGGTGGAGATGAGGTGGTCGTTGGTGGAGATGAGGTGGTCGTTGGTGGAGATGAGGTGGTCATTGGTGGAAATGAGATGGTCATTGGTGGAAATGATTTGGTCATTGGTGGAAATGAGGTGGTCATTGGTGGAAATGAGGTGGTCATTGGTGGAAATGAGGTGGTCATTGGTGGAAATGAGGTGGTCATTGGTGGAAATGAGGTGGTCATTTCTGGAAATGAGGTGGTCATTGGTGGAGTACTCCACCAGCAACCACCAGATGAGGTGGTCGTTGGTGGAGATGAGGTGGTCGTTGGTGGAGATGAGGTGGTCGTTGGTGGAGATGAGGTGGTCATTTGTGGAAATGAGGTGGTCATTGGTGGAAATGAGGTGGTCGTTGGTGGAGATGAGGTGGTCGTTGGTGGAAATGAGGTGGTCGTTGGTGGAGATGAGGTGGTCGTTGCTGGAGATGAGGTGGTTATTGGTGGAGATGAGATGGTCATTACTTGAGATGAGGTGGTCGTTGGTGATGAGATGGTCATTGGTGGAGATGAGATGGTTATTGCTTGAGATGAGATGACCATTGCTGGAGATGAGGTAGTTATTTGTGGAGATGAGATGGTCATTGTCGGAGGTGAGGTGGTCATTGGTGGAGATGAGTTGGTCTTTGTCGTAGATGAGTTGGTCATTGCTAGAGATGAGAAGGTCATTACCGGAGACGTGTTTGACATTGCTGGAGATGAAATGGTCATTCCTGGAAAACATAAAACATGTGTATCAGGTGTTGTCTTGTTTAACTTAGTGGAAGACTGGGAATCAGCTGATATTGTAGAAATTGTTTGTGTTGTTGAGTTAAACGACTCCAGTGACTTCTTCGTTGACGCCAACCATCGAGTCAGGTCTGATGGTTGTCCTAAAGTTGACAAAGAATTACGTGCAGTTGCTGGAATTATTTTGAGTTCATTTACAAGCGAGATAATTTCTTTTAGTAGTGCCTCAGTGCCTTCCAGTTTCAAAGCTTGTCCCGCTATCATGGTCTTTATGCCCTCCTGATGACTTTGTATATGAGACCTCAGATCAGATAGGTTGCTTCTCATCGACTCCATTTCTGAAGTTATCTTCTGAGCCTCATTTCTGCTTTGATGACAAGCAGGAATAAAGACTGTCTCCAAATGTTCATTGCTTTGGTTTATCAGGGCAGATTTCAGACTCTGCACCTCCTGCTTGAGTTCTTCTATCGCTAAGTTTAGCTGTTTCATCTCTTGATTAGTATGAGACAACATGGTGTAGAAAGCCCTCGAAGCATCGTCTTGAACACATGATCTTGATGATTCCTGTGCACAAAAATTGTTGTTTTTATCACTAGCACCAAACGATCCCATTTTATCTTCTGGTAACTCAAACACTACCATATCCACCAACCATCTGTTCACTCAAACACTACCATCCACATAAACTAACTGGTCACTCACCCAGACCAAACCAACCTAATTTATCATCCACCATCTGGTCACTCAAACACTACCATACCTATCAATCATCTGGTCACTCAAACACTACCATACCTATCAATCATCTGGTCACTCAAACACTACCATACCTATCAATCATCTGGTCACTCAAACACTACCATACCTATCAACCATCTGGTCACTCAAACACTACCATACCTACCAATCGTCTGGTCACTCCAAACACTACCATACCTATCAATCATCTGGGCACTCCAAACACTACCATACCTATCAATCATCTGGTCACTCCAAACACTACCATACCTATCAATCATCTGGGCACTCCAAACACTACCATACCTATCAACCATCTGGGCACTCCAAACACTACCAACCCCAACTACCATCGCCAAGAACAATCTGGTTACTTACACAGACTAAACAATTCCCAGTTTTTCTCGAATAACTAGTGCAGTCCACGTCAAAACTTCTACAAATATATTTACATCACTCTTGTATCAGGATATGCACATCACACCCTAATTTACCAGTCTATGTATATCACACCTTGATGTACCAGTCTATATACATCACACCTTTAAGTACCAGTCTATGTGCAGTACACTTTTATGTACCAGTATATATACAGCACACCTTCATGTACCAGACAATGTATAGCACACATAGATGACTTAGACCTAATGACTTAAATGGCTGAGATGGCTTAGAAAGACTCAGATGACTTAGGAGGCTTAGTTTCGTGTTAAAAATCTTGACCAAGTGTGTTGGTTTATTTTCCCTGGTTTCTACCTGAACATAAAAGTGGTCAGATATGGTTTAACATAGAGACATGCAACGTACCTGGTAGATACCAACTCTGGTTTGTTGTAGTACATACCGTAAGTCATCTAGATTCTAGAAGATCTATAGGCATACATACGGGTGTGTGCGCGGGTGGGCGTGGGGGTGGGCGTGAGGGTAGGGTGGGGTGTGAGGGTAGGGGTGGGGGTGGGCGTGTAGTGGTTTTGAATTCGTGAAATCGTACTAAAATAAGACACCACGATATATCAGCTGAAGCAACAGAAAATCTGCACCCAAATCACACGTATTTAACTCACCTGCTGAACTATCAATGGCTTAGCACTTTGCTTCCTAGCATGTAATGCCACCTCCTTCAGGGACATCTCTTTCTCCCAAATGACGTGAAATTCTTCTTTACTGATTCCTAAACAGACGGCTTCCCTGAGCGCCTCCAGGTATTCCATTTTCATCGCCGCTCTTATCTGGACTTACCGACGGACAGCTTGGGTTATGCGGGACCGGGGCGCAGATGTTTGCTAGCCTGGTGTGCAATTCAACAGTTCTCAGAAAAATCTATGTCAGATTGAAAGCACACAGATACGCTTTGAGCGCCCGTCCCACTCCTAGGCCACTAATACTTTGGCGGCGAGGTCAATAAAGATCTTTTGAGAGACACAAGATCGATTTATATCAACTCTATATTAGGCGTAACTCTTAGAGTCTTTTCATCACTCGCATTTGCGAATACGGTAGGGGGGGGCGCATAAATGCGAGCTAACCTCCTCCGGTCTGTTTTTATATGTATACAGCAGACACGATGATTATTTTTATTGTAATTATTTAGAATAGTAGAGGTGGAAAATGTTAAAACACTGTAAAAAATTTACTACAAAAAAAAAAAAAAAAACAAAAAAACAAAACAAAAAAAAAAAAAAAAAAAAAAAAAAAAAAAAAAAAAAAAAAAAAAAAAATAAAAAAAAAAAAAAAAAAAAAAAAAAAAAAAAAAAAAAAAAAAAAAAAAAAAAAAAAAAAAAAAAAAAACACACAAAAAAAAAAATCAATATATAATGGATGATTTTCTTAAATTGAAAGATTTAATTACATCTGATGTAATTTTACAAAAAACAAAAGAAAAAAAAACAACAACGTGAGGTACAAGTTTTTAGGCTGTTAAAAATGGTAAAGCTAATGGCAGTAATGGAGATAAATAAGACATGAAATAAATAAGTGGCGGATAAATGGTTGGTACAAGAATAACACCTGACAACCGTACACGAGGCCGACACATTGTTAGAAATTTGTGCAAAATGTAGGCTCACTGCTACTTAAGGCACACATTGGCAAATTATGGCCAACATAGCTCGATTATGGCAAGCATAAACATATTTTGGCCAGCATAGCCAGACTATGACCAGCATAGCCAGACTTTGACCAGCATAGCCAGACTAGGACCAGCATAGCCAGACTAGGACCAGCATAGCCAGACTATGACCAGCGTAGCTAGACTATAACCAGCATAGCCATATTATGACCAACATAGCCAGATTACGGCCAGCATAGCCATATTATGGCCAGCATGCCCAGACTATGGCCAACACGGCTAAATAAAGTCCAACGTGAATAAGTGAATAGAACAGACTCAGCACGCTAGCTCTGCTAAGACTACGGGTTAAACTAAATTATAAGACTGTAGCACCCATGTTTGTACAAGCGTGCATGTTGACTCTAATACAGGTCTCTTACGTGCGGCAGAATGACTAAAAGCTGTTATTTCATTTTGTCATTCATTGTGGAGCAAAGAAACGTTGTGATACTCATACGCGCACATGCACACACCCACGCATGCACCCCACCCCACACACACACACAATTCAAGAATTTTTGGGTAAAAAATCTCTATATTTATCAGGGGCGTTAAAGACGCCCTGACTAAGTGGAGGCACTGAAACCGTTTAAGAGTCTGAATTTAGCCAGCCGTACGGCAAAGTCTAAAAGGTGCAGAAAACACATTAAGTGAATTGAGCGATACCACATCAAGTTTCATCTTACATTTCTTAGGCCTCTTATAGTATAAAAAAAAAAATGAAGGACTGCGTTGTCTAATTTTTACTGTGCTCCGTTTCTTGTCGTATTATCTATTTGCCCTGTCCGCTGAAGAAGGCTCTAAGCCGAAACGTTCACATCTAATTGTCATGTCTTTTGATTCAAGCTTCCACATACCTTGTTGTACTATTTCATTATAGAAAATCTTTTTTGTCTTGTAGGCTACATTAGAGTTTAATATGAAATAATTAAGCCACGTTTAGAAGTTCTTTTGACCACCATTTCTAGCTGGTCATAGACATTTTTATTATTTTGTTATGTTTGATGTTTATGACGCAATAATCAAACCACCTACAAACACACCTTGGCATGTTTCAATAAGTATATGTCGGTATAAGACACACATCTTTTCAGTAAACACAGACAATGTATGTGCACAAAAAGACACAATTCATCTGTGTACACAAAGACATTTTAATGTGCGTACATATAGACTGCAATTTAGTGTACATAAAGATTCTGAATATGTACTTACACAGAGATCACAGAGACAGTATTCTTGTGTTTATGCAAAGATGCTAACAATGTCCGTACTCAGAGCTAACCTGATAGGGTGAGGCTTTATTTCTGACAAAAATAGGCCTACTAATCTGTTCGGCAAACTGCAACTTACAAATTTACTGCATCTTAATCAGGGTTGCATTGCCTTACATTTTACAATGCTTTATGATTATTCTACTTAAGAAAACAAATATGCTTTAGAAAAAAATGGGCACCTGACCCTAACGTAGTCCTACATATAAACCTCATATTTAGTTATATTTTTTCTGTCTTCATTTCTGTTTTTTGTATGCACAATAGCTGTAAAATTTCCTTTCTATATCATATAATATGTATTTTCTATTTCTTTATGTCCTCACATTAGGGCTTTCGTATATCATCTCTATGATGGCTATTGGGGACCTAACATTAACATCTGTACAGCACTGTACATTAACTATCTGTATGCTTAAGAATTCTACAGTAAGCAGGGATGTACCACAATCAAGCTAATTATTGTTATTTCATATGTTTGTTTTCATAGAGGAGGCTTGAGGAAGCCAGAGCCCTGCAGCAGAAAATACATTTGAAAGAGGAAGCCAGGAAAGCTAAGGAAGCAGAAGCCAAGAGGAAGGCAGAGGTGAGTTTTAGTTAACATTTTCACATCTTAAGTTATCTATAAAATATGGATTAGTTAGGGTGGATATCTAGTAGTATACAAAGTATTGGAATACTTTTTAAAAGAAAATAGCCAGTTTATGGGTCATATTTATTAATTTAATATTTCCTGTTTAGATGAAAGTCATTAGAATAGAGTAAGTAATGCTAAGTGTAAACATTTAGCATGAAGCTGACTGAATGCAGCTCAAAGCAATGAACATGCTGGCTAAACGTAGTTAAAACATTTCTTACATAATAGAAGTGGGCAACCTTTTTTCCAAAAAGCCACAATTACGGCGAATGATAAGAAAAATTAGCCTGTTATTAATAAATACAATGAAAATTTTTTAACACGAAACTGAAGGGACCAAAATATTTCTTATTGTTAAAAGAATTTTGTGTTGAACAATGCATAAAAAAAAAAAAAATACACTCACCCAAATTATATTTATTAGAGTACCTCATATTAGATACAATATTTACATTTCAAATTATTATACACTTTGTACATACATATGTGTGTATGCATACATGTAATAAAAAAAATTAAACAAATAAAAATATGAATAAAAACTTAATAAACTCTAATAATTTAATTTTTCTGTATAAAAAAAAAAATTAAAAATTGATATCTTTAAAATAATTTTTTTTTTTTTTACATTGTATTTTTTAACGTCAAATTGTCAACAAATTATTTGATATCGTCCATGTATTATTCATTTCGAGTTAACCTTCTTTTACACTAGACACGAGACACAGCCTCTATTTTTATTTCAGACCCCTCTACATTCTCGCAGACCTATGTATTTTGTTCGTTCTGAGAAGGGGAATTTTTTCATGTTAAGCGATTATTTTTTTCTCGTTTTAACAGAAAAAAAAATAATGAAAATACCTAGTATTTTGTCGGGACCACATTATTATTTTGTATTTACCGATTTTTCATGTTAAGCTTTTCGCTTTAAACTTATTTCACTGTACTGCTATTAAATAAAATTAACTGAAGAAATAAGCTGTTTAATCATATTTTAATTTAAATGAAACTTGGCTGTTTAATCATATTGTAAACAAACTTTGATGTGAAATTTCACATTCCTCTTTATTAACAAGCTGCCAAAATATTGGTTTAATTTTGTACCTAAGGCACAGCTCATCTCGTGCTCTGTTGCACACCTCATCTCTGCCTCTATATTCACATAAAAAATTTGTGATCATTATTGTGCCTTGATCAATCCCATTGTAGTTAATGCTGATTCACAGAGCCTAGTTGATCCAGACATTGCAAATATTTTTGGAATGTCCTTTTCCAATGTTTCAAGGTTCCTGTCTCAGAAAGAATAGTTTTCCACATGTCAGCTACATCTTCCATCAAAAAAAAAGCAATATTTCTTCAACCATTGTTTTTTTGTCAATGGACGGTTTTTAATCTACAATAAAAGTATTTAAGTAAGCAATAGATTTAACTACTGTTTACTTTCCTTTAATGAAATTTTTATAAACTTTTTTATTTTGAGAATAATTTTTAATTGTACCTACAAAATTTATTTTAAAAAAATTATATTGGGTAAAACCAAACTTATCACACTTAAGAGCACCATTGACCACGTGTCGGTTGCTGATAGTTTTCCCACCCTGGTTTAAATTGTATACTTGTGTCCTTTCACCACATCAGGTTAGGTTTGAAAGAGTTAGATGTTAAAAATTACCTTTTTGTACAAAGGAATTATCCAGATTTTTGTTTGAACATCAGTTTAGTATGCCGGCTAATATGGTGTATTCTAAGTACCGGTACATTGAATCCATTCCAAACTACACTTGATTGTGTACGCCCCAATATGCCATTGATGTATTTCCCAATAGGCCAGTGATGTATGTCTCAAAAAGCCACTAATGTGTGTATCAATGATTTATATTGTAATTCCTACAGGAGCTCAAGGAGAGAATGGAAGCAATAAGAGAAGAAGAGGCAGAACTAGAGAGAGCCGAACAGGATGCCAGGGAACAGCTTGCAGCTGTCAGGAAAGCACAGAGAGAGGAGAGAGAAGCTCGAAGGAAGGCAGATTTAGAGCGGAAGAAGAACCAAGCTATTGAAAAGAGGTAGCCATCTTTTTTTAAATAATAAGTTTGGAACGAACTGAAATTGTAACGGCACTGGTGTCTTTTATTGCTACTAAGACTTTCAAATACCACATTCTTACTATTTCATTCTAGTTGTTTAGTGGACACAACCATTATTTTGTCCATTATTTATGTGCATTAAATTCATTGAATATGAGCAAGACATAAGAAAGATCAATGATTTCATAAGACATAAAAATCAATGTTACTATGTTGAATGCTGCTCAAAACAGGATGGATAGATAAAAATAACTCAAGGCTTCCTCTGACTTAATGTGTCTGAGTGGCATACAGAGCTAGAAGTTGAACATTGATAACATTGTCATCCAAGTCACTAAATGTGTTTCCACAGAGAAAAAGAGAAGGCAATGGCAAGAGCCGCCAGGGAGAAAGAACAGGAAATGCTAGACAGCATCGCAGATGCCGAGATGGCCCGCAGGCTAAAAGAGGAAGAGGAGGCCAAGAGAGAGGAGGAAGAAATGGCTGCTCAAGAAAAATTTGAGGTAGAGGAATATGCTATTTATTAAGTGAATGCCACAGCAGATTTTCTGAAAGAAACTTTTCTACCTGGCCATTAGGCTTAAGGAGATATTTCATAAATTCCATTTTAACAGAGTGTATGTATTTAATAATGTCTATCTGTTATAACAGGCGGAGCTGTTGGAGGCCCAGAAGGCAGCAGAGGAAGAAGAAGAGAAGTTGAGAGAGTTGGAGCGACAGGTAAAATTAATTGAACTTTGTCATTTTATGGTAACTCAATACTAAAAACGTATAAAAAAATTTGTATACAAAACTTCAGAACAAAATAAATCCATGAATTTATTTTAACTTAAGCTAAATTTATTTATAAATCATCTAAATCTGTTGAAGGTTGATGTACTTTAATCATGAAAATGTATAATCTAGGCTGAGGAAGAGGCTTTCCAAAGAATTATAAATGAGAAAGAAGAGGCAGAGGAAAGAAGATGGAAATTAGAGGAGCAAGCACGCAACATGAGAGAAGAAGAAGAAAGACTGCAGTAAGTTAATTTCATGTGACCCAAACATTTGGTGGCAAACAACTTTTATGTCTTGTGTCAGGGAAATATGGAGGAGCAAGTTTTTTAAAATTTAAATACCGGTAGTGTAAGTTTAAGTCATTACATTCTAGTTTCCTAGAAAGCTAAGTGTAAGTAAGTACACAAACTCTTTAAAGGAAAAGAAATGTGACACGTGGTCTATCGACAAAAGTCATTTTGACAAAAAAATAGGCTTTTACCAATCGGTCTTTACCTTCTTTTTTTTTTCTCTTCTAAAAATTCATTCATATGCTCATCTATATGTGTCTTCTATGATTGTAAATTTTTGTTTCTTGAGATATGCTCTCTTCTGGTGACTACAAAATTCATAATAAATTCCAAAACTAATTATGTAAGTAATCATAAAGACATATTGATTTCAAACTTTGGACGGATTTCAAAACTTTGGACAAACTGTTTTTAGATGTTTATGAGTGAATTCCATAACAATTATTTTTTTTTACTTATTCCCAGGCGAGAAATGTTGGAAGAAGAACAAAAGCTTGAGGAGGAAAGAAGAAAAAAAGAGGATGAAGAGGAGATGAGAAGAAATCAAGAGAAAGGGAGGCTGGAAAAGGTAAGAAAGTAAATTTAAACAAATTTTCCAGTTTCGTTTCAGACATGAAATTGTGTTCAGTAAAATGTTAATGATGAGGAATTTTAGGCATTGTGTCATGATTATCAATAACAACCAGATGTACATCTGCAATACTAACAATTACATTACACATTTATATTACACATTTACATGAATTTTCCTTAACAAATTTGCATCACATTATTGCATTCAAAAGTACATCACACAATTAAATCACATCACAAATTTCCCAATAAAATATCACCACATATTTGCATCACACATTTACATCACCTGATTATATCACACATTTACTCTCTAAATAGTTGCAACAAATGGAAGAGGAGGCTAGAGAAAGGTTGAGGGCTGAGCTGGACAAGAGGAGAGCCTGGGCCCTACAGAGGCGAGAGCAGAATCTCAAGGTCAGGGCTTACATCGATGCCATCCGACAGACACAGGGAATCACTGAGCCCTGGACCTTCTCTTATTTTGTCAAGTGGCCCAAGGAAAGTTACATGAGGTGAGTGTTTCATAAGCTTAATGTCACAGATATGAATATGAAGGCTAATGGGAGGTAAGTAATATAGTAAATATTTATTATATAATATACAGAGTGGGATTTGGGAGAAACTAGCCAATCAGGGCAGGAGTTGAATAATGGAGTTTGTTTTGAGAAGAATGAACAAAGACAGCTGAAGTGTTAACATGTAAATTGTGTTGATAAATTATCAAGTAAAAGAAGATTATGCTACTCAGAAGTTAGTAATTGAAATTCATGTGATATAATAATTTCCAAGTGTTTTCAGATTTTTTTCAGATGTCTTTCTTATTGTGAATGTGGGTAATAAAATATCAGTCACTATTTGAACCACTTTGCCTCAAGTATTATTTACACCGAAATTGTACAGTGACACTTAATTTTTTGTTCTCTCTCTTTTGTTCATAGCCCAAGGAATCACCACATAATGAATTATAGCTTTAGCTCTAACAAAAATGTTACTAATGTGATGACAATGTATTACATATAGTGCATTCACAGTGTTCCAGAGATTAAGTTGGTTTCCTCAACTTGAAATTATGCCAGACCAAGGCAGTTAAACAGAGCTTGTTATAAATGGAGCCCATTTTGATTTCACCAGTTTCTAGTCATTAATAAAAAGTCATCATTTCAGGCCAATGGGACAGGACCCTAAGAAAAATAAAGGACCCCAAAAGCCTCGTCCCAAGCCACCGGCTCCTGCAGAAGTGTCAGCTGATACAGCAGTGGACCAATCTGCTGTAGAAGATACTGTAGGTTAGATGGTGTTTTAGTTTACTGTTTCAATGAGCCATCTATATTTTACTGTAGCAATTATTGTATGGTAATTGACAGTCATTTAATGCCTGTAAAGACAAAATAATAGTGTTCATAGAAGATGCTAGTGTACAGTGTCAGCAGTAGATAATTTCAAGTATTAAACATACCTTCTTGTAATTTTAAAAACAAAAAAATTATGCAATGGCAAAAAAAAAAAAAAAAGAATAAAAAAGAACATATTTGCAATGATATTTTGAAACAGGGTGTCTTGAAAAATCTTGCACTAATTACTTGTTTACCCTATTTTAAAAAAATTTAAAAGCCACCTAATCTGTCAATTGATTTCATTTGAACTTTTTACTTATATAACATTAAAGGGTCATCCCAAAGTTCCTAGCAATTATTTATTTTGTTAAGTGTCCTTAAATTAAGCTAGTTGTGCAATCATAGTTAAGTTGTCATTTACTATACAATTTTTTATTTATTGTATCCCAATTTGATATGATGATGCAGGCTGTGGGTAGATGCTATTTTCAATGATATGGGCTCCAATATGTTTAGAGTATAATCACTTTATCTAAGAAAATAAAAGCACCATTCACTTTTCACATTACATTGACCTTCCCTGAAACAGCTGTAAGTGTTTATATAGTCAGAACATTTTATTGAATTTATTTCTTGTTCTTTAAAAATTGTATTGCTATAGTTTTTTCATCTTTTAATTAAACTACATTTTGATTTAAAATATTTAATTTGTCAGAAATGCATTTTTAAAACTACCATGTGACTATTTTTAAAGCATTTTCTTTTAAAAATCCGTCCATAAAATGTAAATGACAGCAATTTTCATAATTATTATTGTAAAATATTTAATTGTTCGGTGCCTTATTTATATGTAGGAGATCAGGTGTTTCTTTAGAGGGGGTTAGGGGGCAAGATCAAATTAAAAAATTAAATGACTAAAGATATTGAAAGTTGAACTAAAGCCTTAATTCATAGAAGGTTTGGGTTCCTCTATTATGATCTGTGGGCCTCTTTCTTAATTTATAGATTTTCAATAAATTAAATATCTTTACAAATATATCTGTGATAGATGTAAAATATTCTTGAATTTCCACTGGTAGATAAAACAATTTAACCTGCCTGAAATTGTTTAGTGGACTCATGATGCAGTAGTTTTTGTGATTTCATTTCTATTACTTATTAATTAAGACAGAATGTTCCAATGAAAAGTTCTATTAATACATCATGCAAAAGTACATTTCAAACATATAAACACTGATTCACCACTAGTTGCCATCTGATAAATTGTTTAATGATTTACACATTTAGCCAATTTACCCTAGAAACTTAGCAGTACAAAACTCATTGATAGAATTGGACACCTCAATGCTTTTATTCCATTTTCCAAGAAAACATTTCTTTAAAATGTATGTAAGGAGTTTATGTCTTTATTATTTGTATCCAAAGTGCATCATCTTAATTTGATGGTCACTAGGCACTTATGACAGGCTAAGTTATTTTATTTTTTTTATATGATCTGAATTTAAGTGAAAATGTTTTTATGATAAAATGTTTATCTAAAGGGACATAACAACAAGGACTTTAAAAACACAAAGGAAATATAAATTTACTTGGTTACATCTTTTCAATATGTTAGTCCACTTATTAGCCTCATTGCTTTTATAAAACATTTGTGTAATAAACAAAAATACTTCACCTATTAAATTTTATTTCATAATATGTTTGTGGTGTTTTTTAAAATGTTTATATCATTATGATGGATAAGGGTCAACAGATGTGGTCACCCTGTCTATCATTTTAGCTACATAGATCCAGGATCAGTAAATGAAAGGAATGGTTAAATTGATTGAACCAAGTCATTGTAAAATATTAAGGAGTTAGAAGTTACCAACAAAAATGTTGAGCATCAAAATTGAAATAAATTCTTTTAATAACATAAATCGCATGTCACTAAAGATAAAAACAACAATTATTATTTCATTTAAGTAATCAATGTTTATTTAACATATACTCTTCAAGGAAGGGTCCCTAAAATAGCTTGTCACTTGAAGTTCTCAAAGCCATTTTCTGTAGTCCGTTAACGGCTATACAAACGCCTAAAAAAATGACGATGCAGGTGCATACTAGTGGCCTTTAGCCAACACTCCATTGTACTTCTACTTCTAACCATTTGAGAAATATTTCAATAACTTATAAAATATTGTCGGACATATAAGACTAACTAAGGATTTTGTTTGATGCCAAAGCATAAGTATAGCATGTGCCGACAGTAATAGTTCTGAAACTCCTGAATCTTGAACATATACTTGCATCAGAACCACCACATTTTCCAAGAAGTGCCAAGAATTATGTTGGGCAGTTTTTGTTGTAAAATGGCCTATCAATGGAGGAAAACATATTCATAGTTGACCATCATTTTCACTAATTTTGAAAGTTATCCTGTTTGAGTAAAGGTCACAGCAGAGATTTAATAAGATGGCCCCAAATAACACAGTTATGCTGTCTGTTTCACAGTCATTGAAGTTTATTGTGTCAATTAATGGAAGAGGAAGGCTGATTGACCAGTAAGTTTTTCAATAATGAGAATCACGCCAGTGTTCACCAGAAGGTGCTGCGTTCAGTCTACGAGGAACATCCTTCAAACTGAACATCGGCAATATGTCCATTCTCTGATTGTTTAAGGACATAGGTGCATTTTTGTGACATGGATACAGGTGGCACAAAGCTTTCGAGCCAGATATGCAAATCGGGATTGAGCACTGTGGAAATTTCTTGCTGGTGTACCAGGTATTAGTTACGACAAAAGTCACATTAGCCAACAGTTTGATCAGACTTCCCCTTCCATTAACAAAGAGTACTTTTACAGAACCTTGTTACTGAGTGAATTTTTTAATCATTCTTCCACTTCCGCCTTTTTTAAAAACACGGTCACCCTTTATGTTCACCAATGTTTGAGCTACAATATTGTTCAACTATAAATAATTTTGCCTTCGTGGAGGGACCCATTTGGAGCGAAAATTGCCCAACATATAATCCTATTCACTTCTATGGTGAACCTATGCACTGTTGACTAATGCAAGTACACCTTTAAGATTCATGAGTTTCATTACTCTAGTTTTGGCACATGTATATGCTACTGCATTATGGCATAATCAAGATGACTAAACTACTGCATTATGGCATAGTCACAATGACTAAACCACTGCATTATGGCATAGTCAAGATCTCTAAACTACAGAATTATGGCACAGTCAACATGACATAAAAGAATGCATCACAAACCGGTTGTGAAACATTTTCCCTCCAATCTTCAAGAAACTAGGATTAAAAATCTAAGACATAATTGGGTTGTTGTACATATTAGAAATCTGAGACATAATTGGGTTGTACATATTAGAAATCTGAGACATAATTGGGTTTTTGTAGGTAAACAAATGTATTCCTAGATACATCATAGTGATCCTCCTGGTTACATGTGCATCACCACAAACACAACATAACTACCTAATGCTTTACAAATAGAATGTTGCAAATTAAATAACCTCTGGTAAGTAAGTATATCACAATTAAAAATGACCACCCACAACTTGGAATTATAAAGAAACCGTGGAATGGTGAACAGATCAAGTACAACAATCTTTGAATGATTATGAAAGTTAAAGTATGACAAATGTTGATTGTGATTGTTCAAAAGTAACGATGTCTGAATGTTCAACTGTAACAATCTGTGATGTGTGAATGTTCAACTGTAACAATCTGTGATGTCTGAATGTTCAACTGTAACAATCTGTGATGTCTGAATGTTCAACTATAACAATCTGTGATGTCTGAATGTTCAGATAGTCATCCTCCTGGACAAGCTGTCATGTGGCTGCTCATGTCTTTCATTATACAACACAGCATGAGTAATTTTTTATTGAATACAACAATAGGACGGTCAACAGCAAGTAAAATTCTTTAGGACGGATATTAAACATTTAACAAAGAAATCTTCAACATCCCTACAATCTCTAAAACATCTCTACAACATCTCTAAAAATCTCTGTGAAGCTCAGCAATCTCAAAAACAAATTTAATTATATATTTTGTAGTACATTGTACACAATTAGTTATGAACAACATATTTCATCTATAAATTTAATAATTTGCATTAAATCTATTCTATGTTATGAAACACTTTACAAACAAAGAGTGCACACTTCATTTTTATTCTCTATCACTTAATGTAACCGCACAAACGCCTTAAAGAAAAATGAATGTGATTGAAGAGCGGTGCATCAACAATTAGTAGGAATTGTAACAAAAAATTTTTTAATATGAACAGTGAGAAGATATGTGACCATTCATGGCAACTTAATGTGATTAACATTTTAAAGAACAACCAGGTGGCAGTGAAGAGCAAAGTCAGTAGACAATGAATGGTCAGAAAGCATAAATACCCTTTGCTGGGCACAATTATAATTTGAGAGCCATTAAGTGGACTTGCATAAAAACATAATATTTTATTTAAACAAATTATATTCAGTCATATTGAGCAAATGACTCTATTTAGCTAAAGGAAAAATACTGAAGAGCTAACAAAGGGTGTTTATTTCCTTTACAGAGTGGTGGACATACCTTTTTCACAAAGCTTTTACCTTCTTTTTCTGCTGGGGCTATTTTTTTTTTTTAATTTTAAAATGAATTACAGAAATGGTGACTGCTGGGTTGTGTTCTTGAAAGTGGACATTCTATTTTTGTTTTTTTCTGAAAGACTTAATTTTTGTCATTAAATTTTAAAAAAACTAAAAAATTGTATTGGTTCCACCAAAAAATATTTTAACCTCAACTCAAAGAAATATAAATCTGTGTCATCTTGCTTTGAGAATTAAAACAGTTTTCTCCACTAAACCAAAACATTCAAATATTCCAGGTGTTGCATAAGACATTAGCAAAGTCCTCATCCTTGTCTATATTTAAACTAAGACCCTCGTAATATTCTTCAAATTCAATGTAAGAAATGAGTTCCTCTTTCTCATTCTCACGGACATCCTCCAAAAAGGCTTGAAGTGCACTTTGATTACTGGCACCATCTGGAGGAGAGAAAAAAAGAATTAAAGAAAATTTTTACTGTTGAAGAATTTCAGGTATTTACAACTGATAATCCAGGTAAATATTTTTACAATTAACTACCACTGACAAGCAAGACAAACTGTGTAGAGGGATTTGTTAAAGGTGAATCACACTGACCTGTTCTAGGCCTGTACTTTGCATTGAGATTAAAGAATTTATTCACATCACTTATATGAATAGCTCCTTTCTTGCCGTTGTCTAACTTGCGGAAAGCCTACAGCAAAAAATTTAATACAAATCAATTCCCCGAGTCAAAATGTTAAAAAATCATACAGTTTAATGTTACATAATTGCATATTTTAAATTTTTTGGTTCTATTTTTTCCATTTTCCCTTGGCTTATATTTTTGTATTAGTTAAGTCCCCAAGCTGTGTTTACAGATTTTAATGCGTTTCCCTTTTCTCTTTGTAATGAAAATATGAAGGAATGGCGACTAGTAAACTTTAAGCATCATGTGTGATCTTTACCATGTTTATAGTAAGAGGTGTGCAGCTAGTATAAGATATGTCAGTAACCGGTGTACAGAATGTATAAGATGTGTCAGTAACAGGTGTACAGCATGTGTGATCCAGGTAAGTAATAGAAGCTTTTACCTTCCTGACCAGGGCTTTCCTGTACTCATTCATTTCCCCCAAGACTTCTCTCATGTAGTCTCCATAGTCCAACAACTTGGAGCCTTCTGGATCAAGAATGTCAAAAACTTCCTCTAGCTTCTGAAACATTTATTTTTAATAATGGATCAAAATTTTAGGGATACCAGGTAAATTTAAATCAAAATTAAATAGAAAAAATTTATGAATGGCCTATGCATCCTAGGAGCAAATAAGTCAAAGGAAAAGAATGTGTAAATACATGTACATATTTCAGACAGTGAGTGTTGACTTACCTCTGGTTCTACATCTATATGATAAACTTTGAGTCCTTTCTCTAGGTCATACTGGTCAAGAATACCAGTTTTGTATAGGTCAAGTTTCCTATAGAATCTGCCCAGGCCAGTGACTGTTTTAATTGCTCTCTTGCGGATTTTTGACCTAATTTCATCTGTTTTAACAAAAATTATTTACTTTTATATACACCGGAATTTAATTGTAACACAAATTTTTTATAAATTTTAAAAAAATAAAATTTTTCAGCTCCAACAAATTTGATAAGCTTTAATTTAAATTTGTCAAGAAGTTACCTTGAACCATGTAAAGAAAATCCCGATTCTCAATATCCATCTTGCTTGGAGCATGCAGTCTGTCATCGTCGTCATACCTCTCAGCGCTGATTAGTAAAAAAATAACAACTGAGGTTATTACCATTTCAGAGAATTGAAAATATGAATAAGAATTAAATCAAGAAATAATTCATTGAAGATAATTAAAGAAAAGAAGTGGGCATGGGGTACAGAGTCAAACAAAGCAGGAAAAGATATTGCACTTATGTAAAGTTGTGAATTCAGGTCATAACATATGGAATGAAATTCATAAATCTTTTCATTAATTTACTTTTCACTAAATAATTAACAATTATTTGTGTGCAAAAGTATCCATGGATGATAAAAGGTTTCATATAAAATTAACAAGAAATAGGAGGACTGTATGTGAGAGCTAAACTTTCATTTTCAGACTCGAGGTTCTTTTAACTTAAAGATGAGTGTCAACAGATAAATTTATGTTGAATTAATAAGCAAAATAAAATTATGTATTCACACAAAAATAGCAACAATGTTTAGAAGAGAAGTTAATTTGTTCAAAATTCTGTGGCTTGTCTCCATTATTTGATAAAACTTATGTTAACTCACAGCAACTGTTGTCTCTCCACCTCATCAACATCTGTGACACGTAGCACAATGACATCACTTTCTGTCAGCGACTCTGTCAGAGCAAGCTGACCTTCTGTAGGAATCTTCAAGTTTGCTCCCTGGGGAACAACAGCACAGCTAAGTTTGGTTTATTAGGTGATCAATACTGGTGAATATTTTTCGTTAGCTTTATGATTTATTCAAGTTATAAATTGTGTGTTCAGACAGTGGCCTCGAAATTTCAGTACTGGTATCACGGAGATGGGGTGAAAAGACTAAAGAGCAAGAAAAGTGTGATATCTCTGAAGCTCAGTCTTGAATTGGTTGTTCTTTTGCTAGCTTTGGCTTTTTAAAGTGATTTATTACAGCATGAATCTTTCAAGGATATTATTGGAAAAAATGCTAACCTTTCTTTAGTTCAGTTTAAAGTTTTCACTTTATTGGAATCACAGCACCATTTTAATCAGTGTGGAGCTAACTCTCTCCCTTTGTATTATCTTTGTAGTAAATGGTATTTAAGTATATGAAATTAAAAATTAACTTGGATGACAAAAAATGAATTTAAAATCATTACACCATTACTTACTGTATAAATATCTGATATACTGTAAGGGAGGCCACTCTTAGGTCCTGACTTGTGGCGATATTGTCCACGGTATATGAATGGCATAGCTTTGGCACTGCAGAAGTAATAAAAATATGGGATTATATTGAAAAAAATTCAAATTCTTTAAAAACAGGTAATTTTTGGCTCTCCCAACTCTAATCCATCATTAATTTTAAAATAAATGGATATAAGATTTGTAAACCAAAATGGTTAACTGCCACTAAAATCCAACACCACAGGGTGAATGGTGGCATTTCAGGGGATGCGCTGGAAATCGATTATAAGAACAGAGAAGAATTAGTCCTTGAGTTATGGTAAAAATGCATATACATATAAATTTTTTTTAAAATTATCAACTTTTTATTTTGAGTAATAAGTCACAAGTTTATTTTTCTTCCAAATTTAAAATGCATTGTTACTATGGTTGGAGATGTAAGGCTCAAGCTAGACTCAGTCAAAATATTTCTAAGGGGTGCAAAATAGAGAAAATGTTGGAAAACCCTAATTGGGTACGAAATATAGAAAATGTTTGAAAACTCTAATTGGGTACCAAATATAGAAAATGTTTGAAAACTCTAATTGGGTGCAAAATATAGAAAATGTTGGAAAACCCTAATTGGGTGCAAAATATAGAAAATGTTGGAAAACCCTAATTGAACACTTTAAATTGATAACAAAGAAAGCTGTGGTCTTTTAGAGAAAATGAAATGAACCTGATTCAGAATTTGTTTGAACTGAAGTAAAATTGTGTTTTTACCTTTTCCCAAACTGCCTGAACTCATAAACTGTTAAAGTCTTGTCAAAGTCAAAGAAAAACCCCGTAAGCTCACGCATTGCATCATGTCCATTTCTAAAGCAAACAAATAAATTATATTTCAGTTATAAGTTATATTAAATGAATAGCCAAAACAACTATAACCAAATAATACAAAATAACAGAAATGATGATAAATCTCATAAATTTCTCAATTGCTGAATGAATCTGAACATCCCATTGAAACAGTTTGAGCACGTATTTACGCAAACTCTTTGAGGAATTGAAATAGCAAACATAAACAATTTAGGGTTGCTGCTAACCTTGTAAGAATCCTTGCTCCAAATCTGACTCTTTTGGATAGAAGGTTTTCTGTTGCTGTAGAGGCAGTGCTGATTCTGGGAGAGTGTCACCAGAAATAAGTTATTTAGTGAACACTTTACTGAATTTTGTCACAATGACAATTTTTAAAATAAATTTTCACTATTGAAAGTAATCCACTTTCATTAAATTTACTACAACAAATTTTTAAAAAAAATTGATATCAATTTTATAACTAGGGTTGATATTTTCTCTTAGGTAAATTACAAATTTGTATGATAAATTATTGAAGCAATCATAACACACTCCAATACTAGGCAATAAAGAAACACTTACTTGGAATCATGAAGATACCTATGGCTGCCCCTTCCTCTTCGAGATGATGTCGGCCTACTTGTGTAGAGTTCATTCTGTTCAGGGTCACTTATAACAGCCCTAGCAAGTCACAAAAACTGAGTTATTATATTTCATTTATTTCAAGTTTGATCAAAATTGAGTTCACAATTTTCAAGAAATTTCACTATTTCAGTGAATAACCAATCAATATAATTCTTTATGTATAAAAGAAAGTATGGTGTGACGATGAATTCAATAATGAAAATTCCAGATAACTACTCCAAATGAGATTCTTAAAAAATTCGGCAAGTGCTTTTGGTGTGTAATGTTTTCTTTTGTTTCATGGAAATAGTCTCAGTTTAAATATAATGTAAATAAATCTGTGATGTAAAAATGGGGTGGGACATTAGAATATTGATATAGTTCAGGGGCATAAAAATATGTGCGGTTGCGGTTAGCACTAATTGGTATTCTTATAAAGTGCTTTTCTCAAGTAGATTGGAAGTTGATGCATGGCTGCCAACATTGTTTGGCGGGCTACAACTAGTTAGTCAATAATTAAGCAGGTTATATTGTGGGAAGTGGCAAATTAGGAACATAGCAATATAATCCCTGAAAGTGGCAAATAAAAGTAAGTGTTGGGATCACAGATAAAACTTAAAAGCTTCAACTAAATGAACTAATTTTAAAAAATTAAATAAATACCAATGTAAATGAGAATTCCTTATTTTATTGCTTTAAGAATATGATTTCAGTGAGAAAAAGAATCTGTTTATTTACCTTGACAGTTGATCTATCATTACTGTCTCAACAAGTTTCTGTTTCTTATTTTGTTCAAAAAGATCCTCCTAAAATAATACAAGAATGTGTCTTTTTTTATTTTTAAAATTGAAAAGGAACTTATTAAACTAGGTTATCAACAATAAATTTCTTTGGTTGGACACATTGGCTCTTTAGCTTAAAAATTTGTCAACTATTTACTTATAAAATGAAACCAGGCTGTTAAAAAAATGTTCAGTAGAAAAAAAAAAAAAGAAATTAGGTTGATTTGATTTCACGAGCTGAAAATTTAAATATCTATATAATTAATAAAAGAACAAAACTGATATTTTCCATTACTGCTTACAATATCCTTCTTTTTGACCAACTGTTTCCCTGTGTAGCGCTGCTTTGTCCAATTATCATTAACTTTACTTTTGTCTTTCTCAAACTCATCCTCATCACCAATCTCTCCTTGATGTGCTTCAGGCTTTTGGGTATTGCGCAGCTTTTCGACAACCTTCTCTACTTCCTCCTAAAATAATAAAATATTTTAGCTGATAATTGGACACTTTTATTAGTTCTTACAACAACTTAAAATTGTTTTTTTTTTTAAATATGAAGAATATGTACCCCTTTGAAATAACTTTTTTTAGCCAATATAAGATTCTGACCTGACTAACTTTAGACGGGTTTGTTTGTGCCCTGTAAGATTGTTTCATTTCATCTGCGTACTGCTGATATAGTTCCTTATGTCTTACTGAAGGTGGGGGGATGTCTGTGGGTACAGCTTCTTTATCCCATGCAGATGGCTGTCCGGAAATAACAATAAAGACAAATTGTTAAATTTTAAATGCTTGTAGTTCTTAATTTTATTTTATAAGTTCATATCACAAGACAGCAGATCCGATAGATTATTACCTTAAAAGGTTTATTCAACTATCTAAATGGAATTATCCTGAAAGATAGCAAATATCGATTTTTGCCTGGATGGGGTGCATTAACGATTGCAATAGAAAGTAGAAGACACGCATGTTTTGTTTCAGTGTAAAAAAACTAAAAAAAACTAAAAATTTCATAATTGTTTTGAATGTGGCAGATACCTAAAGTATATATATTCACTACAGTGAATAGCTGGGAATGTTAATTTAATAAATAAATCAGTCAACAAGAAAAAGATAAATCTTCTAAACCATGTTAAAATATTTTCTTTATGAGGAGTGAAGTAAGCACTTACAGATTATGAAAAGACAAATAAGGTAAAAAGTTAAAACCTGTTTTGGTACTTGTTTTCGGGCTGATAATGGCTTTGCAGGTGCAAGTTCAAGGCCAGGCACTCCTGCTGGGCGCATTGAAACTGTATTTGATTTGTTTGTCTGTAAGAGTAAAAAAAAAAAAAAATGTTTTTGAGAGCAAAATAAACATTTCAAACTTGGTTATTCATTAAATAATAAACATGAAGCGATGAAAGTATTAAAATACATAAAGAAAATATGTGATCTTATGAACCATTACTGGACTTACTAGTGGTTTAAATCCGGCTTGATAGCTGCTTCTACCTGTGCCCCAACTGAAAGTATATACAAATTTATTTTAATTAAATGTAAATAATGCGCAATAGATAAATTCTATCAGAACTAGAAATAATTAATTATTATATTATTATTACATTTCTTAAAAGTCAATTATAAAGAGAGTCATTGACAACATTTTAAATACTACAGCCTTTTTAACTTTTCAAGCAATTAAAAAACACACAAAATGATACAGTGAAAAGAAGGAATAGATTATGAAATAATTGATTCAAAAAAGTTATAAAATGAGTCAATTTCAGATCAAACCTACCTGACAGTGCTCGCTGAATTCGGAGTGTCGAGAGCATAATCATGAATCCTTAGATCAATATCGATTGCCCCTGTCTTGACATCATCATCTTTCAAATAGTGAAGATTAAGAGATGGAACTTTACTAGAAGAGAAAAGCAGTTTATTTTTTTAAGTCTTCAATAAAAAGAACTGAAATTCCACAAATCTTTTAAAATTAACTTAAAAATTTGATTTTCTTAACAGTAAACATAAACAAAATAAATAGAGAGCAAATAAATTATTGCTGAATAACATCCATATTGCATTGCAAAGATTATATGTGCTCACTCTGCCTCCAAGTCATCTTATTTCAAAATTTAATAATAAATAAGATTTTTAACGTACATTTATGGTTTTGAAGATTCAATCTATATTGAGATTTGGCTCGTATAATAAACAATACATAACAAAGGAATTAGTAAAACAGTATGTAAAGAAAATGATTCCAAAGCCATTGATACTAACAATATTTAATTTAATTATACAAATAAATTTCTATACAAATACAAATGTTAATTTACAGACACCATTGTATAATATCTTGTATAGGTAATATCTCTCACTTTCTATCTATCTCGCCATGTCTATCTAAGTGTCGGTGCTAAGAAGACATGCAGCCTATATATAGGCACCAACTCAGAACATTCTTGTACAGAAATTCTAGAAATTGCATCAACTTTAGAATAAATAGAATGCATTCTAATGTCAACAGCCTTTTCCCATCCAAAAAAAAAAAGGGGGGGCGGGGTGGAAATGACGACTAGGAAGGAGTGACACTGTGCATTTACTTGGTGACGTCAATATCAAGGTCATGCTAACAAGACAAGTGGTGGTGGATAAAAATAGCTCTACCTTAAAGTGAAAAAAAAGGCCAAGGCATAGGCTATATTACAACAGCATAATCCCAATATCTGAGGAGTACTGTCCTTACCCTTCTTTAAATGTGGCATCTGAGTTTATATTTTCCATATTTAATCAGATGTGATAAGGCTTATATAAAACACTTACTCGGATGATGCATTAGTGTTAACATTGTTCTTTTCTTGCAATCTTGGAGTGTTGATATACATCTCTTCTCCCTACAATTTTTAATATATGTAAAGGGATTTCATTAATGAAATAAAACAATTTTTTTTTTTTTTGCAAACAAATATAAAGGAAATAATAATACTTTTTTTGTGTTGCTTTTCAATGTTAAAGGTTGATTTTTCAAATAGATTACAAATATTTGGATGATATTCATTTGAACTTAGACTTACCGTTATAGGATTTATCTGAGGCTTTCCTCTAGCACTACCAGTACCAGGTAGATGTCGTTGATAGCTTCGTGGGGTAGCCATGCCTTTGACACTGAAATCCATGCAGTGGCTGTCAATAAAATGAAAAATATTTTGACTATTAAGTTAGATTTAAAAAAAAATATATATATATATTTAAAATTGACTTTGGGATTCAAAAATCATACACAGTTACACCTTATATTTAGTTTTACTTCTGTTTTATGCCTTTTACACACATAAACAATACTAATTTATTATTAAGTTAGACCATTTCTTTATTTTACTACAAATTAAATGGCAAGTTCTGTTTATGGTATTAATAAGATAACACTGATTTTTTTGTGCACTGTCACTGACTGCAATGATACTATTTAACAAATATCAAGTCAAGCTTGAACTGATTACTGATAATAAATGACTTCAAATACTTCAAAAAATTAACTGACACTGACTCAGCTAATTTACTTACTTAAACTCTTTCTTAAAGTTACCTATTAAGGCCTATTACTACTTTCACTTGAAATACTTGTAATTCAGATCTAATCTAACAATTTGACTAAAGTAGGTGAGGTCTTAATTTAATGATAATGACATGATGACTTAATGAGTGAAAGTCATGTGACCATTAAACTCAATTAATAATTAGTTTATTAAAACTTTATTTAAAATTACTTGAAATGATTTAAATTTAAACTTTAAATTGTAATATTGAATACTGTAAATTAATTGAGTAAATTCCTAATAATAATAATATTAAATAATTATATATTTTATTTAATAATAATATAGCCATAGCCTATATTTATATCAAACAAACATTTTGATAAAATTAAATCTATATTTTACGGAAAATATATCATATTTGAAAAATAGGTTGCTTTACGTGGATTTATCAATTTCAGTTGATCTTTTTTGAGCGAAGCATTGCAATATGAATAATTGCCATTTACTGTAAATGATCACCAAGGTAAACTAAGACAGACATTCCTTTTCCTATTTCCGTTTCTACATTTTGTTGATTTTAGGATGAAGAGTTCCATTTTTTTGCTTCGTTTAAAATGTTAGCTTATAAAGTAAAGTTTAATTATTTTTTCTTTAATATTAATATTAGCATGCAAACGTTTTTAAATCATAAATTTCAATTTCATATTCATCCATCTTGTATAGCCCTTACCATAACTAAGCAAATCAAATTAAACGTTTTTAACTTATTGTATCCGTCTGAAATAAACTGCGAAAGAATCGCGGAATTCTTCGAAAACTACATAAATCGGCAAGCGGTATATTTAGATCTCTTTCCGGTACGTTCACAAACGTGAAGCTGTATTGAATTTTATATCTTTGGAAGTGTTCATCTGCACTATTAAATTGAAATGGCATACAAGGGCGCTGGACAGAAGGTTCAGAAAGTTATGGTTCAACCTATCGTATCCTTTGGTAATTCTCATGTATACCGATATTTATAAATTGAATGTTTTTTTCATTGTTTGTTTAGCCGGTGTCCTGTTTCCGATAACGGTAACGCTTCTCATTCTTATTCTTAGTAATAAGTGTTTCACTAGCCTGGGAACTATTACTCTTTGAGTCTAGCTCACCAGTAACGACTAGTGCTGTCAGTGTAAGTTACCGGTACATGTCTTTTTTGAAGTACCAACTTAGGTCTTTAATACGTTTTTTTTTGTATTTAAATTTAGGCAGTGTCTACACGTCCGGCGCGCCGGACCGGACGTCTATCTCCCGCACTATGTGTCCGGCGACCAAGTCACATGACCGCCGTAACAAAGTGGCGAGAGATATCGTGTCGGTCAGCCTTGTCACGTGACTGCGAATAATTCAAAACTATTGTTAATTTTAAAATCTATTTCTCTACCAAGTAATGATTGTTATTTTTTGTGTACCAGTAATCCATAAAATAAATTAGGGGCCAGTGTGGCAACCAATAAAAGTTAAAGATTTCATTTTAAATTATTTCAATTGCTACAAAATATTTAAAAACTTCTCATGAAATTACTGTTGCTGAGGAACATGATAATATAAATATATACAAAATATTTTAATTAAAATGGGAAGAAAAAAATCCTCAAACATTCCTATCGTCAAGCAACCACTCTACCACAAGACCAGACAAGATGCACTAAATCGCACTTCGTTTGGAATTATAAAAACTACTAGCCGTCCGGCCATGTCCGGCGGTCACGTGACAAGTCGCCGGACGTGTATCTTGCGCACTACACGTCCGGCGCGGTAGACACTTCGTTAAATTTAAAGACAAAATATTGAGACCAACTTTATTTTTATCAAGATAGGTGCTAATTTTTAAAGTACGACTTGGTTTGTCCATTTTTAACACATGGACTGCATCTCCACATTCTGTGACCTCATTACGCTGTTTACGTTGTAAACTTTTAATGATTTTACTGTAGATACATTAATTTATATCAGCCCTGAAGAATTCTCTTTATAAGTTCTCCTTCACCAAATTTCTCAAGTTTTCATGTTAGGGATAACAATACTTGTTCACGCACCGTTCTGCGCATGTCCTAAAATGTCGAAAAAACATGTTCTACAATATGGCGTACGGCCACACGGTATCTTTGGAAAATTGCATACTACGTCACCTTTGTTTATTAAATAATGCTTTCCTCATCAGTGACGTATCAGTTTTTGCGTTCCGGTGATATATTGATTTATAATACGAGTTTTTTTGTTTTTTTTTGTGTCACGGACAGGAACATCGTAACCATTCGGTAAGTTTATCACATAATACTTTTTTGTTATTTATGGATTTAGAAAGATGTTTAGCGCTTTAGAAACTACATTCATTCGTGAGTATTAACATATTTAAAT
>CAXITT010000774.1:171735-186325 GCA_964033795.1 Lymnaea stagnalis
GGGGGGGGGGGGGGGGTGGGAATCTGAAAGTCCCCCCCCCCCCCCGGGGAAAATTACTGAAATGATCACTGTCTGAGAGTCTTTGAAATTGATAAAGCGCACAAAACAGCTGTGGTCGTATTCATACATCAGTTAGTTATCAGGAAATGGGCATAATGGATAATTATTATTATTATTTTTTAAAACAGCTTTTCCTAAAAATTAAATCTCAATTTACTTGGTAGGTTGTTGCTTTTTTTTTTTTAATGATGCCCCAATTTTTTTTACGGTGTAATTAATTCTTATTTATTATTTAAATACATTTTATTTTATGCTGATCTGACTTCGAGTTTGAACCACGTTTAATTTCATCAGTAACTTTATTTTTAGCAATGATTGTGATAATGTGATCTGCACTTTCACCTAAATATTATTTTATAACGATGGCTGATACACATACCCTTTTCAAAACAAAGTGACCGCAGTTTCCCAGTTAACGTCAGTCATCTACTGTTTACTTTAATTTCATTTTTTTTTTTTTACGCCAGTTTAACTCGATTCCACTGGACACGCTAAGCTAGTTATTGTATACATTATATATACTGTATGTTTATTTATTTACTATTAAGATACTGTATACCGTAGGGTACGATTTTGAGACAATATTTTACGATTTCAAGAGTTTGAGGGTAAACAGGTCTGAGAATGAGTGATGCAGGCTTATAGATTATTTATGTTGATGTAGTGAAGGCATTTAAAAAAAATTAATAATGTTACATACACAATTCATTTATTCGTCAAATCCCTATAGGAAAAAAAATAAATTCAAATAGTTTTATTAAACAGCAATTAGTTGATATTATAGTTGTTGTCAAGACATGTTTAAAATTTTCATTTTCAGAGATCCAGAATTCAAGTATGGCTTTATGAACAGATAAACTTGCGTATTGAAGGTTGTATTGTGGTAAGTAGTTCCCCTAGTTCATCAGCCTGTAATATATTAATGTCCATCTTACATATAATATCATCCTCCATTATTTTGAAGGCATTCGTACCTGTGGAGCAGTGGTAATGTCTACCTTGACAGGTTAAAACTCATTTAGGGTTTTCTTCAGCTATTTATAAATAGCTCAATTGAAAGAGCTCAATAGCAGATTAACGCAACGGGTCTTGGGGAGGTAACCCCTCCTGTTGCATGCGTACGTTGGAATGACAAGGGGCGCCAATAATAAAATTTCTCCTGGTCCGCACCAGGGGGCACCTTTTTCTGTATAATATTAAGGGGCACTCTGTTCCAGGCTCCGGTTTTCCACTGTATGGCACTGCCCTGGCTTTCTGAGGGGTGCTTCAAAATATTACATAATTTTCTTAATTTTATTTCCACTTTTAATCCAATGTGACATCTAGCTGTTGGCCTGCAAACAGTAAACCACTTGAGTAACTACTGTTAATTACTGTTAACAGTTACTATACAACGCTTTGTGACCTGAATGTGTTTTATTTATTTGTACCAGCCCTTTATTTTACTTTATTTATGTATTTAACTCAGGGCGCCTGGTGAATACCTAAATTTGGCTAAGGGGTAGGAAAATAGAAATCTTAGTGGAAGCTCTGGTGTTGCTGTTAAAAAATACGGCACATCACATGTACATTAAATATAAGGTGGACTAAATATTACTGAATACTATTTGAGTAATATCTAGCATACTAGCAAGTTCATTTGTGAAAACATAGGCAACATTATGACAATAATTCCTTTAAATCATTGTTAGAGATATTAATATGCTGTTTTTGAACTGTTAGAGTTTTCAGGTGACTATTGTCTATTTTATTAAATGTACATACTTTATGCTAAGGACACACTCATCCCCTATGTAATATCTCCAACCTTTCCCCCCCCCCCCCTCAGTATTATATAGATGGCCCCTTAATGGTTAATGCTATCAGCTGCCTGCTATTTAATGTTGTTTTACAATTAAGGTACCGGTGTGGTATATGATAGTCATTACTTTTAGTATGGTAGATATTGGAGCTATCTGTTTCAATGGTATTCAATGGTATGAATTTATTTCTCTTTTCTATAGGGATTTGATGAATACATGAATTTAGTTCTTGATGATGCTGAGGAAGTTCATTTGAAGACACACAACAGAAAGAGGCTAGGTCAGATTTTCTTATTTTCATAATTATTTAAATGCTTAGGCAAATTATATTTTATGTAAAATTCGCTAAAGATTTTTTTATATTACTGAGGTATATTAGTTAGTGTTTCTCAACATTTTTATTGTTTCTGGATACTGAACATTTTATAATATCTTTGTATGAAGCTATAAATTTTCTACAAATTTATAGATAATATAGAGCGTTTCCGGTTCTGAACATAAAGAGCTACATTTACTTCATTGAGATTTTCGAATGCATACGTTTTTTATTTCCAATCGCTGTTGTTTCTTGTTTTGTCATTGTATTGTCTGCTGAAGAAGGTATCTAGCTGAAATATCCTTCTAATTGTCCTGTCTTTTCATTTCAAGCCTCAACATATCTTGCTCGTGTTCAACTAGTTTTAGCCTTAGTTTGTTAATTATATTTAAGCAGTTGACATATTTTGCTAAAATGTAACAAAAATAACTCGGCTGATGTTTATTAATTCTTAATTCTAGATTGCATGTAGCACATTCATTTAGCACCTGAAGCAACTTAAACTTAAATAACTATGCATATATAAACATTTCCTCCCACAGGACGCATCATGTTAAAGGGTGACAACATCACGTTGATTCAGCAAGTCCAGTGATTGTTTCTTATGGCCTCATCATAGAATTCACTCATTCATCATTTTAACAAATCTTTTTTTTTTCCCTGGTGCAAAATGTATTATTTTCAAATGCTGTGTCTGCCATGTGTACAAAGGGATCATGCTTGAATATGGAGGGTCATCAAGATATGTGTGAGCAGTTAAACTCTTAAAACATTACGAGTGTTGTTGTTCATCTAAATACATTTTCTATAAAATATACAAACAATTTTAGTTTTAGCAAAGGGGTTGTTCTAAATTGAAGTCAGTATTTGATTTACTTAAAAGTGGGATTGCCTGCAACCTAATTTGGCCTTATATTTATATGTTTGGGCGTACATATGGATCTATCTTCTAGCCTATAAATGGTTTGTTTTTCATTATGTTTAGCAAGGCGCGCATGTATGTATGTAAATGATGACTGTTAAAATGTGTCATAACTGCCTGATTCATTTTATTATTTTTAGTTTTTTTTTACCATTGAAAATCTGACGTGTTATTGTGTATTGTTAATGTTAAATAAGAAGTTGTCAACCAATTTTTATCTTATGTCAATTATTTAGTTATTGTGTTGTGTTAGTTGTGTGGAAAAAAATGTACCAGGTATGAAAATATTCAATTAGTCTAATTAAAATTAAACTAGTTTAAGAAACCATGGCAGCGAACGTGACAGAGAAAGTCATTGGATTCCTGTTATTCTGAACATAGCTGTAAGTCTTTAAGTTATTCTGAACAAAACTAAGTTGTACTGAATAAAGCTGTAAGTAACTTGTTCTGAACAAACCTGCAATTTATTCTGAACAAAGCTGTGAAGTATGAAATGTATATTTAAAGTGCACAATTTGCAAAAAATTATTAAACTCCAAACATTTCCTCCAATTATATATATACTGTTGCAGTGTACTAGTACCAGTGAATATCTTTTTTTTTTAAAGACATTTCTGAAACCCCTACATCCTAAAAGAAACCCAATTGATTGTGTGGCTCCCTTAAAATTCAATAAAATAGCAAGTTCATTCTCCACAATATCTTTCCATTTAAGTTAACAAACTATTCACATCTTTCAAGTTAAAGAATCTTGATAAATTGGGTACGGTATTTAATTAAACGTGTGCTAATTATACTTTTTTAGCCAACGCTCTCTAGGTCCGTTTAGAATTTGTCTCCGTTAAAAAGTTAAAATAAGTTTGATACCAATTAAGTTGTCCTGTCCTAACTATCTTAAACATTTTTACTTTAATAACTTTATTATCTAACACATCTGAAGTTGAAGTAAATTAGTTACAAATTTGTTTCAATACACAATCAATAACAAAAGGACCATAAATAAATGACAGGGATCTATATAAAATAGGGTTGGGGGGGGGGGGCTAATACTTGCTACAATGAAAGAGGGGAGTGGGGACTTTTAAGTATTTGACGTCAGATGGAAAAAATATAAGTTAACCTTAATTAAAATCACTTTTATATTTACCTTATTTTTATAAACTAATTACTCTTCTCCAATTTTAATTATTAAATTTTCATTCGTTATTTTTAAGCTGGTGAATGTTTCTCAGGGACTTTTGGGGAACTTGACGTGGAAACATGAAACAGTTAAAGTGTTCACCGAGGAAATGTTCTAGTTCTAGGGAAAATATTTCCGACACAGATGCAATAAATTCGACAATCCTATGCATGATATTGATATAAATCTATTAGAGTTAGTAAAAGAAAAGTTTTAAAGCAGGTTGTAGTAGAGTATAGTGAATTTCTATACATATTTTTGTTAGGTGGGTGGGGGCATGGGCGCCCGCAGAAAACTTTCTAGGGGGGGGGGCAAAAAATCGATGAACTTTCCAGGGGGGGGGGACATTTTTTTTAGTTAGGTGGGTGGGGGCATGGGCGCCCGCAGAAAACTTTCTAGGGGGGGGGGCAAAAAATCGATGAACTTTCCAGGGGGGGGGGACATTTTTTTTTAGTAATGTTGTAATGTAGTTTTAATTTACTGTAGCGTATTTGTATGGTGAACGATCGGACAGGACATCAGCTTAGTTACTTTCTCTTTATTTTCTCTTGACTTTAATAGATTTACCTGCGGGCGCCCATTGTTGGGGGGCTCTAGTCTAATACTAGGTTAGTGTTAGAGACGTGATATTTTTTTTAAAAAAGGGGGTGGGGTTGGGGTCGACCTTTTTGTCACAATGGGCGCTAAGTCTAAGGGGTGTGTAAAAGAAAGCGGGTAGTTATTTATGGTTTGTATTAAGCTGCGTGCAATATAGACTATAAATATATTTCAACCACTTCACAATAACAAATTTATACAAATAAACTGTTGTGGAGCTGTTGGCATTTTGAAGAGGGAAGTCAGATTATTAAATCTAAAACCAGCAGTCTCATGACCAATACGTTTTCATGATACCGGTATTAAAAAAAAAGTTATCTAAAGCATTTATTGTAAAAGTTTTATTTCAGTAAGAATTGAGAAAGTACTGTTTTTTTTATTATATAAAAGATTTCCTTAGAAATAAATCTTAATATTTTTTTTTTTACTTTTGAATTTCCTTAGTCACAGTACTCGAGAAATCTTTTTCTTCCCCCGAGTTTGTTTCTCAAAAGAAATTAGCCGCAAACCACATTACCTGGTAGGATGAGGCAGTCCTTTCTCGAATCCATACTATGATGCAGTGGCGTAGCTAGGGATTTGGGGGCCCGGGGGGGGGGCTTGGCCTCTTTAGGGGCCCCTGCATTTTAACATTCGACATTATTTATTGTAAAAAAAAATTTCGGACACTCCTTTGGGGGCCCCCCTCAAGTAGGGGCCCGAGGGGTACTTTCGAATTTGGTCCCCCTAGCTACGCCACTGCTATGATGGTCCTGTTCAGTGGCGTAGCGAGGGTGTTTGGCGCCCGGGGACAAGATCCATTTTAAAGCGCCCCCTTTTTTGGGATTACGGTTAGCTCTTAGGTGGCTTGTTAGACCGATCCTTGCTCGGAATAATCTATGACACCGTGGGCATGGAATAGTTGCTTCAGGCGATGACCTAATGTTGCTCTTTCGGACAAGCCTGCTTGTCTCAGCTGTGGTTATTCTCTTAGCTTCATGGGATTTAGCCCCCTTCTTGACAGCAGCTCTCCATCTGGCTCTGTCCTGGGCTGTCTGCACCCATTGAGTAGTGTTTATGCTGAAGGCCTTTAGTGCCACTTTCAGTGAGTCTTTGTAACTCTTTCTTTGGCCTCCTTGGGAGCGCTTGCCTATCGTGAGTTCTCCAAAGAATATTTGTTTCGGGAGCCGGTGGTCTGCCATACGGGCTACGTGTACCATCCAACGGAGCTGAGACTGCATCAGAGTGGTGAAGATACTAGGTAGGTTCGCTCTAGCGAGGACCTCGGTGTCGGGGAATAGTTGGATGACTGATGACTTGCGCGGGTGACTTTTTTTAAAGTGAGGAAGAGTTGCGCAGCGTCAACCTCACCCTCTCGTGCGGACCCACCGTGTCCAGTGGCAAGACTAAGTCAAGACGACCAGAAATGGGTACGGATGCAGTGGATGACCAAGATGTTCTACGTGCCTCATCTTGCTCTACGCACTCCACGGTGCGTTGCTGTAATCGCCTTCACCTCCGTTGAACCTAAATGGTTTCTTCCGCAGGATCCGCCGACGTCCAGTCTTTGCGTGCATTTGGTAGGCAGACCTAAGTCACCGAGTGCTTGAGGCCTATCATCTACCCACACCTGGTTTACCCAGCTAATGTAATCCGTTGTCCAGGATATGGCAGCTGTTGCATGCTGACAGCTTAGCAAGATGGCGGCCATGTGGGTGACACAAAAATTATCTCGAGCGTTCTAAAAATTTAAATGTGTTCCCATTTTAACCAAACCTAATTAATTGTTTAAATCGAAATTGGAATTCAAAAATTCATCAGCAGCTGTATGTGTTGGGGCATGCAGCCAAGTGTTAGTATTCATACGATTATTCATATTGGATTACACATCTATATTGTAAGTGTATTTAGAAGTAGAAATACGTTGATAACAGCAAAAATTCTGATCCTGAATGAAACCGCAAATAAATAAAAGTTAATTAAAAGTTCGAATTTTCTTGCGCAGAAGCCAATTTCCACTAATAATTTTTAACAATCTCCCTTGATGTACTGAAGCGCCTATCTCTGTTAAATATGTATATAATTTAATGTTGTTAAGTGAAATTCTTTACTACAACATTCCTTCCTTTTGTGTATTATTATACCGCCATCTTGTTGTAGCTAAGCCACTGGGGAGGGGTCGCATTTTTGTAATGAGATTTCTGGGGGGGGGGGCTTAAGCAATGTGACGTCACATTAAAAGCTGAATATTATAGTAAAGAATTGCACATAATAACCCAAAATTACAGACATTTTTAATGTTATTCTTTTATAGATCAATTTTCTTATATTTATTTAATTTTAAAACTCTTAAGCTCACGGAGAGAATCAGTCCAGGTGTGCGAGGTCCGAGCAATGGCCTCCGATCAGGTTACAGGACGCCACGGATATTTATATAAAAGAATGATAATATAATATAAAATAATTATAATCTTTTTTTTGGTAAAAATAATGTTAAAAATGTCTATAATTTAGTGTTATTAAGTGAAATACTACAACATTCCGCTTTTCAATTTGACGTCACATGGCTTGGATACGGGTAAAATTGGAGCAGTGACATCGACAGTCCTGAGAATTTGTGTCAAAATGATGTGGAGACGGGAGCCATAAAATTTGAAATGCCATGTTAAGTGGGATGGATAGAAAAAAAAAGATTTACTGGGTGTGAGGGGAGGGGGGGATAATCTTAGTAAGATCTCTAGGGTAGGCCTTCAAAACAGCCCGCCAGTACCCACTTTTCGGCCGGCGAAGTGACGAAAAGTCTTTATTATTATTATTTTCTTCATAGCTTCCCCCTTGTCCTATTTTTTTTTTCGGTCCGCTCAAGTTTTTCATAAAGTATTATGGCATGCCTTAAATTTTGAGCAGTTCAGACCTGCTCTAGGGCAGGGATTCTTCACCTTTTTGCAGCTCTGCAGGCTGACTCCATTTTTAAACACCCCTCACCACCTCCAACTGTATAAATTATATAGTAATAAAATCTAAAAAATGAAAATAATTGAATAATCTAATTATCGTTGTTTTATTTCTTTACTTAACTACATAAACAAGTAAAAAAATTAAATATGGGGCCGTCCATAAAGTATGTCACGCTATTTTTTACCATTTTACCCCCCTCCCCCCTGTTACAAATCTCGGAGACCCCCCCCCCCCAAGTACGTCACACTTTCGAAAAAAAAAAAAAAAAAATTAACACCTAATTAAAATTTAATCTAAAATACACTTCACTATTAAACTGTATTAAAATATAACATTTCCAATTAAAAGAACTATCACTATCACATTATTAAAATAACTTTAATAGTAGAATAGTTAATAGTCAACAGTTGTCACAGTTATTCAATGAACCAGTAACTCAATCTAGATGGAATTTGAAAACAAAAATTGAAAAAAATTAGACTAGAAAATTATATAATACACATCATTTATCTGCTGCTTTTTCATTTACAAAAGATGAGGTCAAGTTTTTAGATAATTTACGATTATGCAATCTTTTTACACATGATAAGAAGTAGATTAGCGAAACTTGACCTCACCCAGTGATTAAATAATAAAAAGGAAACAAAACATGTTCAATATGTATATAATTTAGTGTTAAGTGAAATTCTTTACTACAACATTGCGCTTTTCAATTTGACGTCACATGGCTCGAGCCCCCCCCCATACAAAAATCTGACCCCCCCCTTTTTTTTTTTAGTCACGTGACGTCATTTAAGGATGTCCCCTAATTAAAATAAATTTAAAGTTAAAGACTTCTGAGTTATAAACTAACTATATTTATTTAAAATATGTTACAGCAAGGTATTAGTAATGGTATGCTATCAGTAAGCCTCAATGAACGCTCGCGCGGTTTGAGCAAATCCAACAATGTCGAAAAACTTGTTCTACAATACGGCGTACGGCTACATGGTTCCTTGGAAAATTGCATACTACGTCACCTTTATTTATTAAATACTTTCCTCATCAGTGACGTATCAGTTTTTGTGTTCCGGTGATATATTGATTTATGCTACTAGTATCACGGAAGTATTATTATGACTAGGTTCGTATATAAATCGCATAAATCCTTTTTTACTAGTTAAGCCACCAAAATAAGGTTTAGTGCCACCCAATCTACATTCATTTTAAGAAGTTTTTTTTCTTCATTTTTTAAAAGTTATTATCGTTGACTATGTCTATAAAAAGTTATGCATCCCACTAGAGGGGGTTGGGGTTATAAAATTGTCCCCTATTTAATTTTTTTTTTTTTAACACCGAGAAGCCGGAAATGGCTGCTATCACTGTCACTTAACAAGTGATTTGTTATTGTTAAATCCCTAAACATCTGAATAATTATAAGACGTCTAAAATGAATAATTTTACGAAAAGATTATAATCAAACTTGAAAAGTCTATGTAGTAACTATGGGTTGCTTTTAAGTTTTATTATTACGTTAAAAATTGTGTGTACGGTACCGGTACACAGTTAATCGTTCTTCATTATTGAATCTATATTTAATATTTTTACAATAGTAATATCAATCATAATAATAGTTTTTCTCTTATTAATTATTTAAGAGAATATTAATAAAACAGGCCTACATATCAATATCAGTTATAATTATAAACAACTGTTATTATAATCCTATTATAGTCTATTTTGGCCTAAGCTTAATATTTTTCTTAATCTAAATAATCTAATACTAATACTATTACTACAACTTAGTACAACCACACTTACATTACATGCCCAATTAAAGTTAGTGTTGTTTTTGTTTAAATTATAATAAGAATAAGGTACTAAAAGGTACATTTTAAATAGTTGATAAGTTAATGTAAGATTCTAATACTTAGCCTCCTTACTGTCTTAATTTATAGGCTATAAATAATATAATATATTATTAGAATCAGATGATTGTAAGTTTATTGAAGTAACAGTCTAGATAATATATTTTTTAGTTTAGCCTAAATATAAAAGTTTTTAAAAAATACATAAAATTAATAAACAAGACTCAAAACACATCATCGTTATAATTATATTTTTATTAGGACATAGAAAAGCAATAATTTAGTAAATCACATACAATTTTTTAATGAATTATAATTACATTACATGCGTTCAATTTTATGTATAAAAAAGACTACGTACCTTTTTATAAATATAATAATTGATGTAACATTTAACACAAGCATAATAAAATTAGACTAGTTAAAATTCAATAAAGATGTTATTTTTTTTCGTTTCTTCCCGTCTAAATAATGATTTTTCCAATTTTTCTGTTCACTTTTTTTCTCAAATAAATATTTATAAAAATAAAAGTCTTGATGTTATTTAAAAGTTTTGTTGTTTATTGTCTTGTATATTGCATTGAGTATTGAGAATGTCTCCTGAAAATTTGGTAACATTATCTTTTAAAATAAGAAAGTTTTGGGCAAAGTAACGCAGAAATTCGGAAAGTGGCTCACACGTTTTTTTCAGTTCAATACTTTGATAAAGAAGGGGGTTGTAAAAAAATCACAAAAAACAAAAAATCATAATTCCACTTCTATAAAAGAAATGATGTATCATTCATGGCAATCGGACAATATTTATATTTTGTGTCAAAGTAGGCTACATACGGGGGAATTAGTGTTAATTATGATAATGAATCAATCAAATTTTATTTTCACAGGTTCTTTATTGAGTGAATGTTCTAGTTCTATGGTGAAAAATGTTACCTAATTTTATGTGGGAACTCCAAGCTTTTATTTATCAATTTTAATTATTATAATAAAAAGGCAGACTGTTTTAAGAAATAATATTTGTTCAGTGTCCATAAATAATATATTGTATTGGGCATTAATATCAAAATTAGCAGTATTGTACTGAAACATTTTAATTTTTTAAAACTTTAACATCAGGAATACTGGTACATAAAAATTAAAAAAAACAACAACATTGACTCTTGTTTTTAGTTATTTATATAATCATTAAATTTTACTTAGTTATCTTTTACTCAAGAATTATCAAGAAACATATTTAATATACAAATCTATAAGTTATGAGGCCCATTTTTAAATAATTAAATACAAAACATAATTTAAATAAAAGAAAAAAAATATTTTTATAGTGCATTTTTTAGAAAAAAAATAGGTTGTGCTAAAATATTGACAACTTTTTTATTTTTCATAGAATGTTTGCCATGTTTGACTATGAATTGTATTAAGTGATGAAGTATTTTATTTAAATGAATTTTAAATCTTTTATTTTATAACAAGGAGTTTTTTCCCCTTCATAATTCTCCAATTATATTTTAATTATTTTTATAACTGAGAAAATAACATACAAAAAATATATAATGATAGCTAAGTCAAAGATGAACAAGTTAATATATTTAACTAATCAGATGGGAGGGGGGATTGTAAGCGATACGGGAGTAAATGACTTTTAGTGACAAGGGTTCTAAAAATTTTAGTTTGTGATGATTATTAGTAAAGTATATACATCAACACCATATAGAAAATAACAGGTGTTATACATTTTAATTGTATTTTTAATTGTCCGATACAAAAAAAGTTATTTTAAGTCATACATTTTAATAGTTTTATTGATATTATTTTTACAAAATGTCGTTTTTTTTTAAAAAAGAATGAAGGAGGACCCTTGTGTTTATACAAACTTTCGTTTGTCCAGCTGCTTGTCTTTGGTCCAGCGGTTCTCTTTTTATACACATGTCTATCCTTTTCACAACAGTTGAAGTCACGCTAATATTTTATTTTTTTAAAATAAATTATAACATACTGGTTTCGTAATGGTTAAATTAACTTATTCTCAATGAGTTTGGCGTTATCTTGATAAAGTGGACAGGGCTCCAAATCCTACACATCCAATAGCAGTAAATAAAACAACTTTCCATATCTTTTCAGCCAGTTCTGATTGGGCTGGAAAAAACGCAATGAAGCCATCCTGAAAATTAAGAATAATACATATAGTTATAGTATGATCTATGTTTTTTCTTTGTGTCCAACGATAACGTATAATTTCCAGACTGAAAGCCTTGCCTAGAGCGCCTAAACTAGTAATTTGTATTAACTATACTATAATCTTTAGGTCTACTTAAAACTATAAAAAAATAAAATAATTACCCATCCTCCATTGTCGAGAATCCATTTTCCAAGTTTGTTAGCAACATATTTTCCAACAAATAAGGCAAACTTCTTTTGGTAAGGTATGGACCGCGAAGAATATGATTCATTTATGTTATCAGATTGTTCTTTTTTATTATGGTCAATGTAATACTTGACAACTCGTACAGCAAAGGCATGAACAGCAACAATCCTTCCACAGTTTACTTGTCCATCAGCAAAGATTTCATCCGCAACAATAACAAAAGTTGGAAATGCATTTGTTTCATCTGGTTTTAGTCTGTTGACCATCCCGGTAAAAACTAAATCATGCCGATCTGAAAGCTCTTTCACAGTACGCCGTAAGGTGCGACAATATTTTTTGGGAGGCTTTTTAGGATTCACTTGCTCAAAATTAATAAGTAAATCTTCTGCCATAGACTCTGCCTCACGACAAATTTGATCAAACGGTGAGTTGGAGAATGTCTGGGTACTAGCTTCCATCACGCTTGAAATATCGACTTATAGTGTTATGTATCACTTTTCCACACTAGGAACACAAAAAATTAAGTAAAAACGAAACATCTATAAGAAAAAAAGTCACTTTAAAGTTTAAATTTAGATTGTAAGACAGTTTAAATCGTTGCCCATTTCCTCCACATTAGCAGTCAACTTGTCACGGATAAAGACAAAATCCGTTTCTCAGACATCAAGAAAGTATTGAAACGATTGATCCAAACCCGAGTTTAGCAACATCAGCAAGAATAACTCAGACTGAGTTGTAATATCTCTGTGACTCAAAAGGTCGTCCTGCTCGGTGGTGGTAAAAAGGCCCATTTGAACCATACTATTGAGAATGTAACGGGGAGCTAAGTTATCCACAAGAAATGTCCAATTTTTAAGTAGGATTGTTTTATCTGTGTGCTTCATACTGGTTACTCGCCCGCAACAACACGTGTAGTTTGCGCTGAACCTGATAAAATAAATCCAGAGGTTCTCAACCAATGAAGCGGGTCAAATGTTAAACGGTTCTCTCAACTATCCTACAACTCGATTATTTTCTCTTTAGTCTAGTTCACAGAAGGTTTCGTATCGCAAACACAAGTCTCTTTAACTTTGCAACCGTGTGGGACACGGGGATTTTCACAAGTGCAGACTTCTGTCTGACTTACCAACTGCGGGGACATCTGAATTTTTTCAAAGGCAGTTTTTTAATTTTCTCAAATCCAGTTTTTTTTTTAAAGTTCTCAAATGCAACTTTTAATCTTTACCACGCAGTGTTTTAATAGTTACCATGCAACTTTTAATTTTTACCATGCAATGTTTTAAGTGTTAGGCCTACCATGCAATTTTTTAAGTGTTAACACGCAATGTTTTAATAGTTACCATGCAACTTTTAATTTTTCCATGCAATGTTTTAAGTGTTACCATGCAATGTTTTAAGTGTTAACACGCAATGTTTTAATAGTTACCATGCAACTTTTAATTGTTACCATGCAGTGTTTTAATCGTTACCAGGCGCACATTTCATTTCATCTAGCCACTCAACCTCTTTCCATCCAACATTACCCGTCAAAACTTTACGATGGTCATCTACCATATCATATACCAAGTTAGTGTTTTGTCTTCTCTGACCACAGACATCTGTCTTCGTCTCATCTAACAGATCTTCCTACCTCCATCTTTTTTTCTGATCATCTCAACTCTTTCAACATCTCTCATACTACCACAGCCAAGTTCACAGTCAAACATTATTAATATGTCCAACAGAACTCAAACATTACCATGTCTTACTCGAGGCTCTAAACACACCTTAACCATACGGTTTTTAACTTTTCATCAACCCACTGAACCAAAGTTCATATCAACTATTGTAGCTAAACTTTTCCAACGCAACTATCGGAGTGTCCTCAAACACATAACTTCCATTTTGCGAGATGAGCGACTACCCAACCACTTGTATTCCACTGGTATGAACCCGTTACATGACTAGAAATTACACTATTCCTACCATTCGTGTCAGGTACCCAGACCATTTATCCCAGTTAATCTACACACTTACGAAACAACACAATCAACCACAGTGGGCAATGACCAGGGAGGGTAATGACCCTACCAGGGAGGGTAATGAACCTCGTTAGAGTCGCTTATCAAACAACTAACAAGGGGTGCAACTCGGTTGGAGTTAGGGTTGTGTAGGTCTTTTGACAATAACACCAATAAAACTATTTAACTATTTTGTTTATTTATTTATTTGTGTGTGTGTGAGTGAGTTTCCCACCCCCAACCACCCCCGCCACAACAATTCTACGTTATGGCTAAGCCGTACGCTGCAACCTGTTGCTACTAGCTCTATTGCCTTCATGATGACTTAGAGGGGAATAGTCAAATGTTAATTTGCCTTTTAAATTATGAAAATCGACAATTAATGGCCAGTACAGAGACAATAAAAGCAAAAAGGAGGTCATCACCGTATAAAAGGTTAACAGCTGGGCACGACTAATTGCACCTGAGTGTTATAGTATAACTGACTCACGAGATTAACTTTTTATGGCAACGCGGCTTGTCTTTGGTCCAGCGGTTCTCTTTTTATACACACTTGCTTTTAAAAAA
>CAXITT010000774.1:212564-227870 GCA_964033795.1 Lymnaea stagnalis
TTTTTTTTTCCCCCCCCCCCCCCCGCGCATCGAATAGAGTGAGTTCAAAGTTCAAATATTTGTATCTCAGAAATTCTCAAAAGTTGGTGCATCATTTGTTAACAGCTTTTGCCCCACATGCCATGCTCGTAAGGGATATATTAGCAGTCCAAATATTTCAAAAATAACATCATTTGAAAGAGTCTGCCAGTTGGTGCTCTCCGCATGATAAATTACGTCTTTAGTTAATTGAATTGCAGTTTTCTTACCCGATGCAAGTTTTTTTACCATTCTGCACCAACTAGGATCGAGGTAAAATGCATTTCGATGACGTCATCTCAGAATTGGGGGAGTTTGGGCCTTACCAGAAAAAGATTTACTTCATTGTGTGTATTGTGATCCTGATGTCGAGCTTCGAGACTTTCATAAGTGTCTTCATACTAGCGATACCTGAACACAGGTAAGAAATTCATACTCGCCGTGCCTGAACACAGGTAGGATATTCAAACTAGCCATACCTGAACATAGGTAAGAAATTCAAACTGACCATACCTGAAAACAGGTAAAAAAATTCAAACTGGTCATACATGAACACAGGTAAGAAATTTAAACTGGCCATACCTGAACACAGGTAGGCAATTCAAACTGGTCATACCTGAACACATGTAGGAAACTCGAATTGGCCATAAATGAACACAGGTGGGAAATTTAAGCTGGCCATACCTGAACACGAGTAGGCAATTCATAGATGGCCATACCTGAAAACATAGTTTTGAAACATTCAGACAACGGCATTCAAAAAGACATTCTTCAATCATTGCATGTTAAATCAAAAGGTCTAAAAGTCATTATACAAACACACACACAAATACATATATATATTTATATATATATACCGGTGTATATATATATAAATAGAGTAGAAAATCGCAACGTTGTGCTATCGCTGCTTACACGACCTGGCGCCGTCGTATCTGAAAGAGCTGCTGACGCCCTATGAACCCACTAGACAACTCCGCTCATCCGACAGTGGCAAACTCTTGACACCACGTGTTCGCCTTGAGACTTACGGAAAGCACACTTTCGCATTTGCTGGTCAAACAATTTGAAACGCCCTTACAGTCGATCTCAGGAACAACCGGACACTGGAGTCCTTTAAAACCGATTTAAAGACACATCTATTTCGCAAACATCTTCTGGGATGATTGTCTACCATATTTTCCATTTAATGCATATTGGCTGTGTTGCTTAGGGTTGAAATGGGTAGAAAGACTTTGACTTGGTATGCTTGTAATTAGTTTTGCAGTGTTGCGTTTGTTTTAAATGTGGTAAATTATAATTATTTTTTTTTTTTTTTTTTTTTTTTTTTTTTTTTTTTTTTTTTTTTTACTTTGTACCGTGCTTTGAGCCTTGGGGATGAAGCGTGTTTTTGAAATTAACTTTATTATTACTATTATTTATATATTTATATATATATATTGCCAATCACGTCAATTCAGTGTCTTTCGAATTTAATCCAGTATTCTTTTAATATAAGATAACATATTACCTTAAAAAAAATCAACTAATTAATCAAAGATAAGAAATACGTGTCCAAGCATTTACTATTAAATTAACATGTCTGCAAGTTATGTTCCATTAAGTTCTTGTGCATTGCTGTACATTTTCACTGCAGTTAGGCCTAGTTTTGACTCTCTTGGTCAAATCGGATTTCAAATACTTTCGCATACCATTTAACTAGGTCATAGACATAATGAGGCCATAGGTTGAGAAGACCAAATTTGAGCCAAACGTTACATGTAAACCTTCTTATCACCTATGGTTAACTTTTGACAGTTTTACTGCTAATTGTCACCTATTGACTTATCATCATTCTTACTTACAAACTGGTTCATTACCTGATACTCACCCTCAGGTGTGCTCTTCCAGGCCTAGAGAACGACACCTACAGCAGCCAGGGCCAGTGGCACGATGACCTTGTCAACAGAACGATTCCCTGGTCCAGGGAGAACCACGCCTACTCTGAGTGCGAGATCTTCTCGTCCGACATTCATCACAGCGCAAACCAGAGCATTGTGCGGTGTAACAGATGGGTGTACAACAAGCAGTCGTTTGAGAACACCTTTGTTACTGAGGTATGCAATGGAACATACTTTTTTTTACTAAGTTTTAGAACCCAATACTTGGTTGTTACTAAGGTATGCAATGGAACAGATTATTTTTTTTTTTTTTTACTGATGTATACAATGGAATTACTAACAGAGATGAAATAAACAATTGCATCCAGAAACAGGGCTTACTTCATTGGTTACAAAATACTCACAAATAAAAACATTACAAGAACAACAAAGAAAAACTATGCATAAGGTTGTTCCAGTAATCAGACCATTTGTAACATGCGTAAGTGAAACTTGGACTCTATAAAAATGGCAGAAGACCTATGGAATACCTGGTAGAGAAAAGTTCGCAAGAAAATATATGGACCAACAAAGGATGAAACTTGTTTTAGAATAAGAAACCAATTAGGAATTGTGTAGTCTATAGGTGTATATATAAGAATACCACACTAGTAGTAGTAGAAATAAAAAAGGGCAGGCTACGCTGGGCGCGACACAGAAATAATGCAAAATTCCAGAAGAGTGAAAGGGGAGCACCACCAAAACCCCAGAGCGAAACAGCTCAAAGGCAGACCTAGTCATGGATGATGTGGATATACAGCAGCTGGGAATCGAAGCATGGGGAAAAAAGCACCAGTTAGGTCTGAATGGAAGGAAGTGGTGAGGCAGGTCAAAGCCCTACATGGGCTGTAGCGCCACACGGATGGATGGATACAATGGAAAAGACTATTGTTCCTGAGGTATGCAATGAAATAGACTATTGTTCCTGAGGTATGCAATGAAATAGACTATTCTTCCTGACGTATGCAATGGAATAGACTATTGTTCATGAGGTATGCATAATGGAATACATATTACTACTGTGGTACACAATGGAATAGAATATTGTTACAGTACAGATGTATACAAAGAAAATCCCAATTTTTGCCGATGCATGTAATTGCATGTAAGGGTTTAAACTGAATGTCACATACATATTTTCAGTGCCTGACTAGTTTCACGATGCTCAAGAGACACCCGTGAGCAGATTGGGGGGTGGGGTGGTTTGAGGGGTGCTGACTGCACCGGTGGACACCATTTCAGGGGCTGAAACCAAATAGAAAAATTGCATATACAGAGAGCAAATACGGTTCATTCTAACCGAGTTTCATCAAATGATAACCAATCAAATGTAAATCCTCCACACAAGTAACCAATCCAAATGCTTGCTTTATTAAAAGTTCAAGGTTGATGCCTCATAAATGGTTGACCCTATAATTAGGTCAGAAAAACACCGTTTTGACCATGTTTGAGGTGTTCGGTAACTTTCGTTAGTGACAGGAAGCTATATTTATCTTTATTCTGAGAAATAAAGCTTTTCATTGGTACCAAATACGATGTGGTCGAGCAATTCTCAGTACATGAATCGAATTGGTAAAAATTAAACACATTAAAAATGAATTTTTACCCCCTTATAGGGTTATTAAAAATGTTTTACACAATTTTCAAACATCTTTTATTTAAATATTAAAAAATGGTTTTTGAATCAAAAACCAATCTGTGATTTCACGTTTATCTGCTACCTTTCAATTTGGGCTGATTTACTTAAGGAAGTTAATCTTACACAGCCCTATCTGCAGACTAAAGGCTTTACTCTTTGACAAAGTTGTGGCCAACCTAGAGGCCTTAGATTTTGTTCCTGCACGATAAGTGCTGTAACTTGGTGCAACAGCTATTGCAAATGCACTTTCAAAATCAGACCAATATGGAATTCCTGTAGAAAAAGGCATTAAGGTTTAAGAAGAGAATGGCAGGAGAACAATTAGCAGATGATGGGCTACCTCTGCTAGAAGAAAACAGCGGGCAGATCCTGGAGTGTATTGATCGCTTTCATTTTGAACCCCAGATCAGATCATCTACGATCCAGAAAATAGCAGATATGTTTGGGACTGTGACACTCAAGAATCCGCCAGCAAGGGGAGAAGAGTTATTGGTGTCCGTTCCAAAATTATACCTCTTTCTGAGATGTGTTATGAACTTTGAAAAAAGAAATACCAAGGCTTAAAAGACACTTAAGGGCAGCTGATGTTGAATTTCACAAAGCCGTGGACTGGTCAGTATTTGATGTTCTGATTCATAGCTGAATTCCTAGAATCTCTTCCAATACTCTCGCTAAGCCTTCAAATACTTCTTTCTTTCTGCGTCTACATGTGAGCGGAGCTTTCCAAAACTTATGCTTATGTGAAGAACTATTTATGATATTCACGATGGTAAAGACAAGGCCTTTTGATCTAGCTCTATACTAACAACTTTAAGTGATACGATGAAGGATATTGATTTTGAGCAAGTGATTGACAGGTTTGCAGCTTTGAAGACCAGGAAAGAAACATTTAAATAAATAAATTTAATATAAAAGTAACTACAACTGTACAACGTAACACTGTTATAGTTCTTAAATACATTTTCCTCCTGACCTTCAATTAGTTTTCTTGTCATTTTTATACTGTGGATTTATTTATTTTAAAAAGAAGACATACACCGTGGAAGTTGGGGTGGGGCTGACACCATGAGGATACCGGACCGGGTGACACCAACCTTAGCTACGCCACTGCCCATGGGAGAATATGGAGAAAAGAATGTGAGATGAAAATGTAAGAGATAATGGCGACACGAGAATGTAAGAGAGCATGGCGCGAGATAAAAATGTAAGAGGGAATAGTGAGTTGAAAATATAAGAGAAACATGGTTTCAGGGTATACAAAGTAAACATAATCTTGTCCCAGTATATATAGTTATGAAATAATTTTTAATGGTGTGTTGAAATGATCTCATTTGGCTTCATAACTATTTGAGTCGAACGACTTTACAGCCTTTAAAATTGTAGACCTATGGCTTTACGGCCTTTAAAATTGTAGACCTATGGCTTTACGGCCTTTAAAATTGTAGACCTATGGCTTTACAGCCTTTAAAATTGTAGACCTATGGCTTTACAGCCTTTAAAATTGTAGACCTATGGCTTTACAGCCTTTAAAATTGTAGACTTATGGCTTTACAGCCTTTAAAATTGTAAACCTATGGCTTTACAGCCTTTAAAATTGTAGACCTATGGCTTTACAGTTATTAGGAATGTATGGCTTCCCAACTCTTAGAATATAGGCATATGGCTTAAAAACTATTATGAATGTAGGCCCATGGCTTAAAAACTATTAGAAAAGTAGGCATATGGCTTCAAAACTATTAGATAAATAGCTTTAAGAAATACATTCCTTTCGCAGCTGACTCGCTTATCAATGATGTGTTTTTTTTTCTTGTCTTTTTTTTCCTCAGATGAATCTGGTGTGTGATGACATCAGTTTGAGAACCTATTCCAATATGATTCTGATGGCTGGCGTGTTAGTTGGGTCTCTGACCCTTGGTCCCCTTTCCGATATGTAAGTAAAACAAAGTTTCAAGTATCAGTCGTATGTCCACCAGTTCATAATAGGACGAAATGTCCATCGGTTTTCCCGCTGGGAACGCAATAAAAGTATAATGACACCAACGAAAGTGCATCCCGTTGTTAAACACAATATAGGATGATGGCACCGACGAAAGAGCATCCCATTATTGAACACAATTTCTATGATGTCACACTCACATAATTAATGGCTAATGTTCTTTCACACGACATTATACGATTCCAGAATTGGACGTAAGAAAGTTCTGGTGATCGGGAGCGTTTTGCAGTTTGGGTGCTGTCTGGGGACAGGCTTCGCCAGATCGTACGTCATCTTTGTTGTCCTGAGGTTCTTCTCGTCGATGTTCGGTATCGGGATGTATCTGGCAGCGTACGTCATTGGTGAGAACGGGCTTCTGTCACCTTTTTTTGAAACATACCCTACACACATAAACATTTAACAACTCGTGAAACACACTCAAACTCTGCACACATATACATACAAAAACTCATGAAAAAAGAGACAAGAATTTCAAAAATAATAGTTAAATTCTACATCATACCAGATAATAGACTTTGAATTTTTGTTGTTGTTGAAATCATCAAGATTTTTTACTCCGTTCGGAACTTTTATATCTTATTTCATTGTATAATTTATTTTATATCCTATTCAATAAATGTTCCAAACTTTGATACAACTTACAACTGGTGAAATGTCAAAGCACTTTAAACTTTTCTTGCCATCCAACTGGAAACGATGTATTATTGTTATGGCGTTGTTAAATTAATTTGACTGTAAATTTAATCATAATAAAAATAATAACGATTATTTAAAAATCACGCTTCATCCCCAAAGGCTCGAAGCGTGGTACATACCTCAATGAAGTACAAAACTCAACATTACAAAACTACATACAAGAATAACCATTCTAAATCTTTCATACATTGCAACGATAAACAACAAAGGCCAATATATATCTAAAAGATAATAGCTAGATAGGCAATATCAACCCAGCAGGTGTTTGCGAAAAAGATAAGTCTTCAAATCAGTTTTGAAAGGCTCCGGTGTCTGGCTGTTTCTGATAGCGATAGGAAGAGTGTTCCAAATTGTTGGGCCAGCAAATGCAAAAGTGCGCCCCTCGTAAGTCTCAAGGCGAACACGTTTTATCGAGAGTTTGCCACTATCAGAGTTGTCTAGTGGGTACATAAGGCGTAAGTAGCGCTTTGAGTTAGGACGGTGCAAGGTCATGCAAGCAGTGGTAGCACAGAGTTGCAATTTTGTACTCTACGCGAGCGCGGACCGGCAGCCAAAGCAACTCTCTCAGAAGTGTTTTAGGATTGTCGAATTTGCGTTTTCGAGGAACAATGCGAGCCGTAAAGTAACCATGGACAATGGGACTTCGAATGTTGTGTAGGCTATAACTGAAGCAAAAACTTTGCAAAAAATGGAAAACTTTCTCAGAGTCAAGACAATTATCATAAATTTAACAAACTTGACTATGATATCGTTCTTGCTGTTTGTGTTGCAGTTTTCTTTTTTAAACGTCTCACAACAAATAATTCTGTTAATATTTTATTTTAATTCAAAGTCTTACTTTTATAATCTCCCAACACTTACAATGTTAACCTTTGTAAAAATATGTGTTCACATGCGCACAGGTGTGGAGCTGGTTGGCCCCGGTAAAAGAGTGTTTGCGGGAAACGTCTGCAACTTCTTCTTCTGTTTCGGGCAGTTCATAATGACGGGCGTGGCTTACGGGATTAGAGATTGGTCCCACCTCCAGATTACTCTGACCGTTATGGGCGGAGCTATGCTGCTTCCTATTTTGTGAGTCGGCTAGGTGTTGAATCTTATTGCTCCCCTATGGAGGTATGTTGCTCTCTGTGCAGTACGCTGTTCCTTAATGGGGGGGGGATACACACCAGGTTCACATAGCTATTGAGCGTCTGTGTGTCTCTAGTAGAGTTTGTGCACATGCGTTTTTCAGTGTGTTTTTGTGAGTATGTTTATGTGCATCTGTAGCAACGGCGTAGTGCCACCTGGGGGCGGGGGGGGGCGTGGCAAGCTGTTATGCCGCCCCTTTCCACGGGAAATTCTGTAGTTGGCCAAAAATGCCACCCGTAATATAAAGAAAACAAATGCCTCTCAGAACGGAACGCCCCCCCCCCCTTTTTTACGCCACTGGTCTGCCTGAGAGTGTGTCTGCCTGAGAGTGGTCTGCCTGAGAGTGGTCTGCCTGAGAGTGTGTCTGCCTGAGAGTGGTCTGCCTGAGAGTGTGTCTCTTATGTGTAATTGACAAACCATCTCATTGTGTCTAAACACTAATATATAGCGTAACACTCCGTTTCCCCGTGTCTTGATTCGAGCTCGACACTTATTTCTTAAACCTCACTCCTCTAGCTTCGTCCCCGAGTCTTCACGGTGGCTCATCAGCACAGGGAGAGTCAACGAAGCCTCGGAGATCATACGGAAAGTTGCCAGAGGAAACAAAGTGAATGCATCAGAGAACATTTTGAGTTTGGAGGACGTTCAGTTGGAAGGCCAAGGGGAAAAAATCTGGCACATGCTGAAGACTCCAGTTTTACTGATCAGATGCCTAATATTATTTTTCAACTGGTACGTTAGAGCTCCAATATTTTAAAAAACAACAACAACAACATTTAAATCATTTCAATTGATGCTATCGCGATAACTTGAGATACACTCGAGTGCAGTGGTTGCCAACTTTAAAAAAAATTCTTCTCCCGTACCCCTTGCTTATAACCTTTTCATTTGTGAGTACCCATCTAGCGTTTTTCCGTTCCCCCGCCCCTACCCGGTGGCCTCTAAACAATATTCACGCAGACAGTCCGCAGACAGTCCTATAGAAAGTCCTACACCGTACTCCTCCCAAAGAAATAAATCAACCTTAACGGAGTTCAGCCGTCCCGCATAAAAGCCCGCTCCATGGTCATGATATATTTTTTTACCCACTCAGTATTATTAATATTAAGTATGTGGATTAGGGAAAGGGCCGGTGGTGAAAAGGAAGTAGGACACACCAGAAGCAATATATTTATGTATATATATATATATATATGATGTTTAAACAATCTATTTCCAAAGTGTTTGTTTTACTCAATTAAACACTGTGATTGAATGTATTCGGGTTAAAGGTCGCCTAGCTTCTGTACAAACTTGGATTTAGACCTTTACACCTGCTGTTAAAGTCAGTCCATTTTTATTTACTCTGTCTAACATAATAAGTCTTAGTCCCATTTTGTTGTTTTCTGCTTTTGAAGTGAAATGATATCAACATGTTTGACTTCTTTCCCGCATTTTCGAACCTTTCTATCTCCAGGATCGTGGTGGTCATGACGTATTACGGCCTCAGCTTAAATGTCGGCAATCTGTCTGGTGATATCTACTTGAACTTCTGCCTGTCCGCCCTGACAGAGGTCATCTCCAGCATTTTCGCTTTTCTCCTGATGGACAGATTGGGTCGAAAGGCGCTCCACTGCTTTTCCATGCTGCTTGGGGGCGTTGCCTGTATCTGTGCTCTGTTTCCGGTCCTTTACGGTGATATGGGTATACTGTCCATTTTTGGATCTTACAATTCAAATACATCTTCTTGTCACGTGATACATGAACCTCACAGCGTGTTCTCCTGTGTTATAACTAAACCAGATATAGCCCGCCAAACATTGGCGGGTCAAATGCGTGAACTTCCCATCTACTAAAAGTTACTGTACAAACATGAACTTAAGTAACACACATTTAAGACTCCCAATTTTTGCTACCCCCCCCCCCCCATTTTCCCCTCATGATACACTTTTTATTTCACGCCCATGAACTATGTTAAATATTCTTATGTCCCAACCACTTTTAAACCGAATATGTTTTACATCATACTTAATTAACCACACGCAGTTACGTTATATATAAAAAAATCATTTAGCGTAGTTGTCGGGAATTATATTCTGCGTGCTATAGAACTCATTATTGAACCGTACTTACTTTCAAATATTTAGAATAATTCGTAATAGAGGACCCGCGGCTTAGCATACGCCGCCGCAGGAATTGGCACAACAGTGAACGAAGCGCTGTTTCCATGAAATACATGCGAAGCGGTGGCCATGTTCGCAAAGAAAGGGGGAAAAGAACGGGCACAAACAGCAGCACGAAGAAATCAGAACAACGCGAGTGAACGTGGTTCGAAGGAGAGAGCAAAAGTGGAGCTGGCTCAGAGCTTGTTGGGGTGTGCGCATGCGCGTGGCTGGCAAGCGAGGGTGGTGCAGGAGTGGGGGGCGTTAGCTCTACAGCACTGCGCATGTCTCGAGAACAACGATGGGCATGCAAAGGAAGGGAGGGGATGGTTAGCCTGTGTCTTGCTTGCTGTGTCGTATCTATATATAGCCTGCATCGTCGTCTTCTTGCTTCTTGCCCTAGTTTCGATGGTGAATTATAAATATAGATATATGTTTATCCGAATGATGGCTCAGAGTGTGCTTAATTGAAACATTTCTCAAAATCTGTTTACATGAAACCGTACGATACTGGGAGACTTGAGATGAGATAAAATTCTCTAATTGATTCAAATAAATGGAAATGTGTTTTTCTTTTAAAATTACATTTTACATTTTCATTTTCTGTACATAAAATGCATTTATATTTGAGCCTTGAGATGACATAGTTGCCTTGAGATGACATGGTGGCCTAGAGATGACATGGTGGCCTTATAGAGATGGTGCAGTCAGTTGGTTGACTCTTATTTAAAAGTATATTTCAGATAGTGGACGGATTATCTCTGAGTTGTCTTGATACTTCCATGTACATGAAGGCCACATATTTCAGATAGTGAACGGACAAGACAGTCTCTGAGCCGCCTTGATACCTCCATGTACACGTTGACCCTATATTTCAGAGAGTCAGTGGATGACCGTTGCACTTTCTCATGTCGGAAAGTTTGGCTCCTCAGCCTCCTTCGTCATCATCTACATCTACTCGGCCGAGCTGTTCCCCACCGTCATGAGGAACTCTGGGATGGGACTGTGCTCTGTCACAGCCAGGATTGGAGCAGTTCTCGCCCCTTACATATCAGATATAGTAAGTATGGTAAAACCATCATAAAAGCAGTTCTCGCCCCTTACATAACTGATATAGTAAGAACATTCTGACTGACACCTAGCAGAGTTTTCACCCTTTGCAAATCTGATATTAACCATAGTCTCTTCTACTCTATATTAACGGCCCACGATTAATTTGTTGATGATTCTGGCTCAGATTTACTATCATAAGCGGAGTTCTTGCACCTTACGTAGCGCCTATCCCATACTAAATACAATCTCACTATTACAAGCAGAGTTCTCACCCTTTATACAGCGCATAATGTAACTATATTTTTCCTATTATAAATGGAGTCCTTTCCTTTTACATATCGCATTTAGTAGTAATTTAATGACTTTCATTGCGTTGTATTTGCCCCCCCCCCCCACTTTAAAAAAAAAATAATTATGGCGATTTTCTTATTTCAAGTGCTCACATATCCACTTTTTATCCCTACCCCCAGGGTCTCGTGATATCAGATTACATATCGCATTTAGTAGTAATTTAATGACTTTCATTGCGTTGTAGTTGCCCCCCCCCCCCACTTTAAAAAAAAAATAATTATGGCGATTTTCTTATTTCAAGTGCTCACATATCCAATTTTTATCCCTACCCCCAGGGTCTCGTGATATCAGGGGACCTGTCCGTGGTCCTCCCGCAGCTGATATTCGGAGGCCTGAGTGTCGTCGCTGGTCTGCTGGCCCTGAAACTACCGGAGACGGCGCTGAGAGCACTTCCAGACACCGTGGAGGAGGCCAAATACTTCGGCAGGTAAATGAATGAACTGGTGGCGACACAAGGATGATGATGATTGAATACCTTTGTATAGCCCTTGGGTCCATGCTACTCTATTCTAGCATGCCCAAAGTGCTCTACATGTCATAAACATGGGACGGCTGGCACAACAGTAGCTCGATAGCAGAATACTGATCCTGATAAACCAAGTATATATTTTATTAAGGCATTATAAAAAAAAAATGAAACCCCACCTACATGTCAACAACGGCATCAGATTGTGGGGTTAAAAATTAATCGCATTCCAAGAAAGATTAGACGACAAACAGAAGCGAGTTTGCTGGCGCTCAACCCAAGATAAACACATCTAAAATGTATTAGACAAAAACAAAATATTAATAAACCAGGATACTGTGCCCACTCTGATGTACGCCTACGCCAACGCCCCTGGCAGCTCAAGTCAGGTAACTGTTGACATCTTAAGGCTGTAACAATATCATGTTATGATTTACACAGTGTACAACTCTTACTCATGACCCACTGGGAGGTATTTTGTGGACAGCTGCTACGGTCATAGTGATACGCCCTTGGGTACATTTGAGGATCAAACAAATATAAGTCCCGGGGTGGGGGCGATGTAGTCCGGCTGGTCGTGTTGCCACCGGGACTGCTCCTTCAACCCCCCACTCCCCCGTCAAAAGGGTATTATTTATAGTAAAATAGGGATAATGTTTTGACCGCATCCCAAATCCTTAATTTAAAGTTAGGAAAAAAAGTCTTCGAAAAATCAAATCTTCGATACTAGAGTTTTAATTTTCGTCTTAAACAGGAAGCGTGACAGAAAGAATAAATACAACGTACACAGGATGAGAGCCGTCGGTGATAAGGAAAGAACAGCCAGTGTCATCAAGGCGATACAGGAATCCCCAACTGATGTATGTGTTTAGATGCCTCCATGGGAAAACCCATAGGAATAGTCAACTTTAAATGTAAAGTCATTGATAGGGGTCTATAAGCTTGTGAAATAGCGTGATATGTGTGTTAAATTATTGGTTTATGTATTAAAATTGTTTTTTTTTTCCTCCTTCTCTGTTTATGAAGCTGGTTTATGTGTTCATCACATTATTATTATATTGCTATTATACTCCTGATCAATAACTCAAAACTGTGTCAAACCATATGAAGGATGTTTAATAATGAGTTCCAAAGGCTTGTGGCATCAGTTAAGGTTGGTACGTCAATGATTATTTGACCTGGGTATTACTATTTGCAAATAATATATATTTTTTAAAATGTCCCAATTGTTTTTAAAGGAGTGGGAAGGTGTCACGGATATCATTATTATGAACCCATTAACCACTGATGGGAGACCACTGATAGCGTTAATATTGTATGTACAAGGGGATATAATATAGAGAATTGTGACTTATAAAGACCCCGAGAAAGCCACCCCCAGGCGACCTTTTCGTCCCCGCTTATGTCCCGACGCGGACAACTCCCTGGAGGGTGTGGGGAGGTAACCCAACACCTTTCCCCCGGAGAGGAAGCAATGCCGTTCAGACCCAAGTAGAGTGGACCTCGAACGCTTTAAACGCAGCAATTTCAGTCGAGTGGACGTCTCGCTGGCCAGGGTGGAGTTTCCTGGCGTGCTTCCGCGCGGTCAGGTGACGGGGAGACCCGGCATCGGCGCGTGTGGGGGTTGGCCAGGGGTGGGATTAAGAGCTCACGCTCAACGACCCACTGACGCCATCTCCAATGTCACTTGTAAAGACTGGCCAATCAGTGTGTGCGATTTATAAAGACTGGCCAATTAGTGTGTGCGACTTATAAAGACAGGTCAATCAGTGTGTGTGACTTATAAAGACTGGCCAATTAGTGTGTGCGACTTATAAAGACAGGTCAATCAGTGTGTGTGACTTATAAAGACTGGCCAATCAGTGTGTGCGACTTATAAAGACAGGTCAATCAGTGTGTGCAACTTTTAAAGACTGGCCAATTAGTGTGTGCGACTTATAAAGACTGCCAAAGTGTGTGTTCGACTTATAAAGACTGGCCAATCAGTGTGTGCGACTTATAAAGACTGGCCAATCAGTGGGTGCAACTTATAAAGACTGGCCAATCAGTGTGTGCGACTTATAAAGACAGGTCAATCAGTGTGTGTGACTTATAAAGACTGGCCAATCAGTGTGTGCGACTTATAAAGACAGGACAAGCAGTGTGGGTGACTTATAACGACTGGCCAAAAATGTGTGTGTGAGACTTATAAAGACTGGCCAATCAGTGTGTGCGACTTATAAAGACTGGCCAATCAGTGTGTGCAACTTATAAAGACTGGCCAATAAGTGTGTGCGACTTATAAAGACAGGTCAATCAGTGTGTGTGACTTATAAAGACTGGCCAATCAGTGTGTGCGACTTATAAAGACAGGTCAATCAGTGTGTGTGACTTATAAAGACTGGCCAATCAGTGTGTGCGACTTATAAAGACTGCCAAAGTGTGTGTGCGACTTATAAAGACTGGCCAATCAGTGTGTGCGACTTATAAAGACAGGTCAATCAGTGTGTGTGACTTATAAAGACTGGCCAATCAGTATGTGCGACTTATAAAGACTGCCAAAGTGTGTGTGTGACTTATAAAGACTGGCCAATCAGTGTGTGTGACTTATAAGGACTAGCCAATCAGTGTGTTTGTTTGAATCCTGGGAGAATAGCAGTCTCTGGAGTTGAGCAGCCGTGATATTAAGATTGTAATTGTGGATCAGGAGTATGTGCATACGTTTCTGAAGTGAAAGAAGACTTTATGACATTATTATAAGAATTTGGTGTCAAGTGATTCAAAGTATATCATATTTCTGTCAAACTATGTATCTATTCTTACGGATATTGTCAAGGTTGAAATTAAAATAATTATTGTTTGAACCCGTGACGTCACGACTATGATCTATAACTTAAACATAACTGCGACATAACATTATGGTATTGAACACTGCCAAATTATGCATTTAAAACAAGTCAACCTAAGACTTTTCTATCTTAAAAATTTTGACACTGTCGACGTAAAACCTTCAAGTTATTAACTAATTCTACAGTGGAACAATTGGAAGCCTACTGAACGTCAGTGCGGGCGATTCATCACCTGACAGCAAGTAACGATAAAATAGACTTACTCATATCAAACAAGCCAAACATCCTTCACTTGAGGAACTATTTGAAGAATACCACCCGCCCCCATCAGTTACCTATCAATAGGCCTACCACCCGCCCCATCAGTTACCTATCAATGGGCTTACCATCTGCCCATCAGTTACCTATCAATAGGCTTACCATCTGCCCATCAGTTACCTATCAATGGGCTTATCATCTGCCCCATCAGTTACCTATCAATAGGATTACCATCATCCCCATCAGCTACTTATCAATAGGCTTACCATCTGCCCATCAGTTACCTATCAATGGGCTTATCATCTGCCCCATCAGTTACCTATCATAGGCCTACCATCCGCCCCATCAGTTACCTATCAATTGGCCTACCTCCGCACCATCAGTAACCTATCAATAGGATTACCATCCGCACCAGTCTGACCTCTTTGTCCCCCTGTCTACCTACGCGGCTGTCTCGCCTGTGACGTGAACTCAATGGATGTTGTTCAGACCCTCCCTGGGTCACTCCACCATCCCACCCCTCACATCTACAGTTTCACTGGGTGTAATTACACTGCTAATTAATTAAAATGTTTCCTCCTTAATTAACGATAGTCTTGTTATGATGACATTTAGGCACCTATGTCTGGTTAGCACGTAGTACATATATGGCGTCAAGGTATTTATCAGTGCAACCATTGTCACTCTCAGGCAACCGTCTTGGGTTGGGGGGGGGGGGCAATGCTTTTCTTTGCTTTTTTTAATAGACGAATAATAAAAAATTTTACAAAATTTGCATATATTTATTTTAAAAAAAATTAAAAACAAATAAAA
>CAXITT010000774.1:233025-270223 GCA_964033795.1 Lymnaea stagnalis
ATATATATATATATGTGCCACGTACGAAAGTCACCGGGCACTTCAACCGGCGTAGAATCATGGTGAAATTGGTGTTTTTCTGACTAAGTTATAGGGTCACCTCATTTCTGACGTATTACCATTGAACTTTTAATATGGCACGCATTTGGCTTCTTTAAATAATATGTGGAAATTTACCGTGTGATCCTTGTATGACATTCTGTTAGACCGAGCAATGTTTGCTCTATAAATATGCAATTTTTCAATTTGGTGGCACCCCCTGGGTTGGTGTCACTCGGTGCGGTCTGCACGCCCTACCTACGCCGCTGGCTTTGTTCCGTGTTATGTTTAGTTGTTCAACATTCGCCAAGATTTCTACAGTACTTAAATAGCCTTGTCTCTTCTTATGTTTAGTGGTTCAACATTGGCCAAGATTTCTACAGTACTTAACTAGCCTTGTCCCTTCGTATTTTTAGTAGTTCAACATTGGAAAGACTTCTACAGTACTTATAATAGCCTTGTCTCTTCTTATGTTTAGTGGTTCAACATTGGCCAAGATTTCTACAGTACTTAAATAGCCTTGTCCCTTCGTATTTTTAGTAGTTCAACATTGGAAAGACTTCTACAGTATTTATAATAGCCTTGTCCCTTCTTATGTTTAGTGGTTCAACATTGGCCAAGATTTCTACAGTACTTAAATAGCCTTGTCCCTTCTTAGTTTTAGTTGTTCAACATTGGAAAGACTTCTACAGTATTTATAATAGCCTTGTCTCTTCTTATGTTTAGTGGTTCAACATTGGCCAAGATTTCTACAGTACTTAAATAGCCTTGTCCCTTCTTATTTTTAGTAGTTCAACATTGGAAAGACTTCTACAGTACTTATAATAGCCTTGTCCCTTCTTATGTTTAGTGGTTCAACATTGGCCAAGATTTCTACAATACTTAAATAGCCTTGTCCCTTCTTATTTTTAGTAGTTCAACATTGGAAAGACTTCTACAGTACTTATAATAGCCTTGTCCCTTCTTATGTTTAGTGGTTCAACATTGGCCAAGACTTCTACAGTACTTATAATAGCCTTGTCCCTTCTTATGTTTAGTGGTTCAACATTGGCCAAGACTTCTACAGCAAGTGTGAATGTGGATTTTAAATGCACCACAGATGTATCTCGAGGCCTGATTCTGGATACGGCCCAACTTTTCGAATGCAGTTTTGCTTACAAAGGATTGGACGGGCATGCTCTAGTCCAGTGATCCCCAAATGGCGGTCCGTGGAGCTTCACCGGTCCGCATGCATAACGCTGCCGGTCCCCATAACATAAATATTTATTGTCAAATAGAAATAAAAGTATACAAATAAATGATGCACCGGTCCCTGGTAAAATTTTGAAACTTGTTCACGGTCTGCCAAACTTAAAATTCTGGGAACCACTGCCTAGTCCATTACCAACCTTACAATGCTCAGAAACAGCGCTCTGAGCGAACTTGCTCCTGCACCCTATTACGTCAATGCCAACTTTTTTAAAACGGTTTAGCTTGGCAGCAGAGACCTTGTACACAGTTATGCATTCGTAACTTTTTGATCCAATGTGACTCCCAGGTAAACAGGCTGCTTTTCCCCCTGTTGTATTTTATTTCTACATTTCTACTGTTGGCTGAGGAAGGCTTTATAGCAAAACGTCCTTTTTTTTTGTCCTGTTATCTTATTCAAGGTTCCGCATACCTCGTTTTCCTATTTCATCCATGTCCCCTTGGAGAGCTACATTGCCTACATAGACATCGATCACCTGTTAAAAGTGTTTGAGAATGGTTCTGCCGCTGGTGAATAGTGAATAGACCGTCTTCTTTTCATATGCCACCGCTGCATGTGCCTACTGATAGAGGAAAGGTGTCTCTCTAGTAGCTGCTGCAGTCGGTGGACATCTTTACCGGTGCTCCAGGTGGATCTTGACATAGCTTAGGACACACGAACTTGATGATCCTTATTCAAAATACCGAAGGATACCGAAATAAAAAAATCCACTCCTTTTGGGGCGGGGGCCCCAATCGACGTTTTCGTGATGTAAGCAATATAAATACCAATATAAATACCAATATAAATACCAATATAAATACCAATATAAATACCAATAGACTTATGCAACGCAATAGTTTTGATGTGAATTAGTAGATGTAGGCTTATGTCCTATTTCAACTATTTTCTACCGATTGTAATGGGACAACCTTTAAAACATAACTCCGTTATACATGTGAGTTATTGTTTGAGGGGGCTATCTCAGGCATAACTAAAAAGTTACTTTATGGAATTTTTTACAGTTATGGTATTTATAATTCTTGTAATAGGAAAAAAAATGCAAATAAAAGTCATTAAAGTTCTTAGAATGTTATTAAATGTAATCCACGGGGATATAGGGAGATGTAAAAGCCAATGGGATAAAGAGAGGAGAGAGAAAGAGAGAGAGAGAGAGAGAGAGAGAGAGAGAGAGAGGGAGAGAGAGGGGAGAGAGAGAAAGAGAGAGAGAGAGAGCGAGAGAGCGTGCGAGCGAGCGAGAGAGAGAGAGAGAGAGAGAGAGAGAGAGAGAGAGAGAGAGAGAGAGCGCGCGAGCGAGCGAGAGAGAGAGAGAGAGAGAGAGAGAGAGAGAGAGAGAGAGAGAGAGAAAAGTTACTTTATGGAATTTTTTACAGTTATGGTATTTATAATTCTTGTAATAGGAAAAAAAATGCAAATAAAAGTCATTAAGTTCTTAGAATGTTATTAAATGTAATCCACGGGGATATAGGGAGATGTAAAAGCCAATGGGATAAAGAGAGGAGAGAGAAAGAGAGAGAGAGAGAGAGAGAGAGAGAGAGGGAGAGAGAGGGGAGAGAGAGAAAGAGAGAGAGAGAGAGAGAGAGAGAGAGAGAGAGAGAGAGAGCGAGAGAGCGTGCGAGCAAGCGAGAGAGAGCGAGAGAGATAGAGAGAGAGAGAGAGAGAGAGAGAGAGAGGACTCACCTGCCCCGTGCCCCAGGGTTGAGCTCCTGTGGCAAGAGCGTGGTCGGCGTTACATAAAAAGTGTGTTTTTCTTCTGACTTATTGATAGGGCTACCTCATTTCTAACGCATCATCATTGAATTCTAAATACAGCACGCATTTGGAATGGTTGTATGTGTGAACAATTTAAGTGTGATCGGTTTCCCCATAATGAAATTCGATTAGACCGAGCAGTTTGTGCTCTGTAAATATGGATTTTTTCCATTTGGTGTCACCCCCTGAGATGGTGTCTCCCGGTGTGGTCCGCATCCCACTTGCTACGCCAGTACTATAGTATGGACGTGTAGGAACATGATGCATTCTGAAAACGGAAACCTTTGAGTACATCTTACAAAGGGGCTTGTTACCCAGGGTACATCTTACAGAGGGGTTTGTTGCCCAGAGTACATCTTACAGAGGAGCTTGTTACCCAGAGTACACCTTACAGAGGGGCTTGTTACCCAGAGCACATCTTAAGAGGGGCGTGTCTACCCAGAGTACATCTTACAGAGGGGCTTGTTACCCAGAGTACATCTTACAGAGGGGCTTGTTACCCCGAGTACATCTTACAGAGGCACTTGTTGCACAAAGTACATCTTACAGATGGCTTTTTACACAGAGTACATCTTCAGAGGTTTTATTTTTACACAGAGTACATCTTACAGAGGTTCTTGTTACCAAGAGTACATCTTACAGAGGTTCTTGTTACCAAGAGTACAGCTTACAGAGGAAGCTCGTTACCCAGCTACCAGCAAGGAGACACACTTATTTATTTATATTTTCATTAGGAACGCTAAGAGATAAATTCGCTGCGCCCAAGTGTTGGCAACACCGCCGTGCCGAGGTCATTTAACGTGAAGTCACGCTGCGTGCGTTATCTTGTCGTTGTAAGCCCTTGCAACGTTGGGCTGCTCCATGCTGACGTCTTAGTGTCAAATTTGACAATTGTTTTATGCATGTCAATTTTTGTGGTCGTGTCGTGCTCCCCTGAGACAGACGCTTTTCCGTTTGATTCAACCAGGCCCCATCAAGATGGCCCCGGTGATTTAGAACGGTCAAGGCCATTAAAAGAAAATGCGCTAATTTAAAAAAAAAAAGAAAAAAATCAACAACATTTTATTACAATTTTAAAAATTAAACAACTCCCTTAAAAAAACAACAACGGATTCGTGTAAATAAAATTTAAAGCCTTCATTTGCATTTGTGTTTAACTTTATGCAATAGGCTTTGTCATTTCTCAGACCGGTAAACGTCATAGTGTACTATTTTTAGAAGGTCCGCGGACAAATATTGCTTAAAATATGGCAGCTTATAGTGTGTTTCAGCATAGCGTTCAGACGATCCTTGTATCTAGAGTCAGTTACATATGCCGTTCACGCAATGAAGTCCCATTTCAGAAAATAGAAGTTAAAAAAAAAATGTGTAAAATATTTCGTAAAACAGAGTTGTAAACAAGTTTCAGGGACACTCCGCTAACATAGTAATACTGAACAGTGTTGACATTTTGTCCGCACTGAGTCCCCGGATGATCAGTAATGGTGACATCAGTTCTATTAATAGATTTCCGCCATTAAATGACAAGCCCTATTGTTCCTTATTGATCCTTCATGTCATTGTGGAAACGTAGTTTTGCTTTGTTTTGGGCAATTGTTTTTATCCAACAAAATGCTCAGTTCACACGATCAAAATTTAGGTCAAATTTTTTTCTGAATGCACTATGCCGTAACAAAAAATAGTGCCTTCAAAAAAGAAATTGGAAGAAAATTTAATCGTGAGACCTGAGCATTAGCGCGTATGAATCTTAATAGACTAAACATATATATAATTAAACCAAATACATCACACAACAAGGCACACAGCAACAACTACATAATTAAACCAAATACATTACACAACAAGGCACATAGCAACAGCTACATAATTAAACCAAATACATCACATAACAAGTGTTTTGTACGACACTTTTTCCCCGTGCGTGAACTTAACTTGACCTCAAATTCGATTTCTAGCACATACTACGTTCATAGATGGGCGTGGTCTATTCGTTTGATGTATCGTGTTCACTACCGACTACCAATTTAAACATGGTTAGTATGTCTCCTAGTATCTTGTCGAAAGATCGCGATTTGTTCTAGAAACATAAACAAATGCTGAGTAGTTTCTGGAAGGAAGGGCTTACGCTGCATATAAAGGGATTGACAGACACGGAGATTGAGAGAGAGATTCAGATAGATATTATTAACTTTACGAGACAATTGTATTATTCTTTTTGTGCTCATATGTGTTTATTCGTATTCATTATTATTAATTGGCACATTGTACTAATTGTTTACCGGTACAAGATTTTCCCATACTCCGTAAGCTGATGATTTGTAATTACATTTCTTTTGTTTTGTAATTTTATTATTACTGAATTAAATCTTATTAATTGTAATTGGTACTGTTTTGGGTGTCATATTTTTGTTATTGTATTTCTCTATGGTATCGTCCTTTGTTAGACTCTGTTTGAACGAGCCATAATTTAAAATAGGAGATTAATTTCTCACAATAGAGGGTAGTGCGTAACAACAATGCACATAGCAACAGCTACATAATTAAACCGAATACATCACATAACAAGGCACATAGCAACATCTACATAATTAAACCGAATACATCACATAACAAGGCACATAGCAACATCTACATAATTAAACCGAATACATCACATAACAAGGCACACAGCAACAGCTACATAATTAAACCGAATACATCACATAACAAGGCACATAGCAACATCTACATAATTAAACCGAATACATCACATAACAAGGCACATAGCAACATCTACATAATTAAACCGAATACATCACATAACAAGGCACACAGCAACAGCTACATAATTAAACCGAATACATCACATAACAAGGCACATAGCAACATCTACATAATTAAACCGAATACATCACATAACAAGGCACATAGCAACATCTACATAATTAAACCGAATACATCACATAACAAGGCACACAGCAACAGCTACATAATTAAACCAAATACATCACACAACAAGGCACACAGCAACAGCTACATAATTAAACCAAATACATCACACAACAAGGCACACAGCAACAGCTACATAATTAAACCAAATACATCACACAACAAGGCACACAGCAACAGCTACATAATTAAACCAAATACATCACACAACAAGGCACACAGCAACAGCTACATAATTAAACCAAATACATCACACAACAAGGCACACAGCAACAGCTACATAATTAAACCAAATACATCACACAACAAGGCACACAGCAACAGCTACATAATTAAACCAAATACATCACACAACAAGGCACACAGCAACAGCTACATAATTAAACCAAATACATCACACAACAAGGCACACAGCAACAGCTACATAATTAAACCAAATACATCACACAACAAGGCACACAGCAACAGCTACATAATTAAACCAAATACATCACACAACAAGGCACATAGCAACAGCTACATAATTAAAGCAAATACATCACACAACAAGGCACATAGCAACAGCTACATAATTAAAGCAAATACATCACACAACAAGGCACATAGCAACAGCTACATAATTAAAGCAAATACATCACACAACAAGGCACATAGCACTAGCTACATTATCGTCAGCAGAGACGATATTATACACTAAGTTATACACGGGGAGGTGGGGGTCAATTGGCCTTTCGAAGATTTTGCCACAAACCCAGAAAGAAATACAAATTTCAGTTAAATTAAAGTATTTAAAAGAAAAAGATTTGATTCTAAAGAATGACACAACCATGTGGGTATATTTCAGCAGAGAGTTGGGTGTAAAAATAAATGTACACGTATTCCCACCTTTCAGTTCGGCCTTGACTCCACCCCAAGCTGTAATCTGTAGCCAGATCTCACCACGAGCTCAACATTTATGTCCCGTTGTAAAAGTTAGTTTTTTTTTTCTCTTTCTTTCTCTCCAGATGCGCCATACCAGGTCTGGACAACGACACCTATGAAAGTCAAGGTCAATGGCATGACGACCTGGTCAACGCAACCGTCCCCCGCATCAGCGGTAAAGGGGACTACTCTCAGTGTGAGATGTACCTGGGGGGAGATAATGCTGCCACCAATAAGACCGTCCGCTGCTCTAAATGGGTCTACAGCAAGGATCCGTTTGAGAACACCTTGGTCACAGAGGTACGCAAATAATATGAGATCCTAATCTGTAATAAGGTGAGCAATAATTGTGAACAGTGAACTTTATTATCGAATTCATCCTATATTAGTAAGTAAGGTGATATATTACAGAAACTAATTGTCAGTGTGAAAATTCATGTTCTATGATGGAAAGTATGGACAATGGCAGATTTTTTAACGTTTATTTCTTAATTGCAGATCATTTTTGACAACGTAAATATGGCTGTACCATAAATAGTATAGTTAATCTACCAACAGTCAACATTTACCAGGATCTAATAATAATAATAAAGTTTATTTGAAAATCACGCTTCATCCCCAAAGGCGGTACAAAGTCAACCACGTTAAAAGAGAAATGAAAACATCTATATTATACCACACTGAAATTCAAAACGCAACATTACAAAAACTACATACGAGAATACCCATTCTAAGTCTTTCTAAGTGCGCCTTCCGTAAGTCTCAAGGCGAACACGTGTAATCGAGAGTTTGCCACTATCGGATGAGCGGAGTTGTCTAATGCGTACATAAGTCGTAGTTAGCGCTTTGAGATAGGACAGTGCCAAGTCATGCAACCAGCGGTAGCACAGAGTTGCAATTTTGTAATCTAAGACGAGTGCGGACCGGCAGCCAGTGCAGCTCGATCAGAAGTGTTTTAGCATGGTCGAATTTGCGTTTGCAAAGAACAATGCGAGTCGCATTATTCTGTGCTTTTTGAATTTTATCCAGGAGCGTAGCTGGAAGACCCACATTGAGAGCATTGCAGTAGTCCATGCGTGGTGGCACTAATACAGACATCAGCCTTTTTGTTGCTTCAAACGTTAAAAAAGGTCTGATATGACTAATTCCTCGCAGCTCTAGAAAAATCGCCTTGCAAAGCATGTTAATGTGATTTTCCATAGTTAGTGTTCTGTCTAAGTAGACACCCAGGTTTCACACTGTCTAGTAAGTTTCAAATATGTAAATTATGTTGGTTTTTAAAATTTCAAATAAGTAAATTGATTTTTAAAATTCCCGCAATCTCTCTGACCAGCTGGACATGGTGTGTGACGACATCAGTCTGAAGACATACTCCAATATGGTGTTTATGGCCGGACTCTTCGGCGGGTCCTTGATCTTGGGATCTCTTTCAGACGTGTAAGTTATGGGTGGGCCCCTGATCTTGGGATCTCTTTCAGACGTGTAAGTTATGGGTGGGCCCCTGATCTTGGGATCTCTTTCAGACGTGTAAGTTATGGGTGGGCCCCTGATCTTGGGATCTTTTTCAGGCGTGTAAGTTATGGTTGGGCCCGTGATCTGGGGATCTCTTTCAGACGTCTAAGTTTGGGTGGGCCCATGATCTTGGGGTCTCTTTCAGACATGTAAGTTATGGGTGGGCCCCTGATCTTGGGATCTCTTTCAGACGTGTAAGTTATGGTGGGCCCCTGATCTTGGGATCTCTTTCAGACGTGTAAGTTATGGGCGGGTTCTTGATCTTGGGATCTCTTTCAGACGTGTAAGTTATGGGTGGGCCCCTGATCTTGGGATCTCTTTCAGACGTGTACGTTTGAGCTCTAGACACAGTGGCCAGTTTCAGAATGAACGATGTAATCTGAAAATCGAAAATTTGTGTCAAAGAAAGCATTAACATCCCTTTGTTTTACACCAATACATTGTTTTCATATTTTGTTTAAGCGTCGGTCGCAAGAAGATTGTAGTGGTCAGTATCATAGGTCAGCTCGGAAGTGGACTGGCCACAGGATTTGTTCATTCCTACATTCCTTTTGTGGTGTTGAGATTTTTCACTGCATTCTTTGGAATCGGCATGTTTCTGACGTCATTTGTCATTGGTAAGTGTATCCAGATGAAATCATTGGTAATTTTCTACAGATGAAGTCATTAGTAATTTTCTCAAGATGACGTTTTTGGTAAGTTTATCCAGGAGTTCATTATTGGTAATTTTATCCAAATGTAGTTTTTTTGGTATTTTATCGAGATGTCGTTATTGGCAAGTTTATCCAGGCGTCAATGGTAATTAAATAACGATCAACGACAGACATTATTGCCAAGAGAACAAGAACAACAGTCATTTATTGTTTCAATATTATAATAATTGATATTCATTGATCCTATATTATAAAAGGTAATATTCGTTGTTCCTGTATTATAAAAGGTAATATTCGTTGTTCCTGTATTATAAAAGTTGATATTCGATTTTCCTATATTATAAAAGTTGCTATTCGCTGTTCCTATATTATAATAGTTGCTATTCGTTGTTCCTATATTATAATAGTTGATATTCGTTGTTCCTATATTATAATAGTTGCTATTCGTTGTTCCTATATTATAATAGTTGCTATTCGTTGTTCCTATATTATAATAGTTGCTATTCGTTGTTCCTATATTATAATAGTTGATATTCGTTGTTCCTGTATTATAATAGTTGATATTCATTGTTCCTATATTATAATAGTTGCTATTCGTTGTTCCTATATTATAATAGTTGCTATTCGTTGTTCATATATTATAATAGTTGCTATTCGTTGTTCCTGTATTATAATAGTTGCTATTCGTTGTTCCTATATTATAATAGTTGCTATTCGTTGTTCCTGTATTATAATAGTTGCTATTCGCTGTTCCTATATTATAATAGTTGCTATTCTTTGTTCCTGTATTACAATAGTTGCTATTCGTTGTTCCTATATTATAAAAGTTGCTATTCGTTGTTCCTGTATTATAATAGTTGCTATTCGTTGTTCCTATATTATAATAGTTGCTATTCGTTGTTCCTGTATTATAATAGTTGCTATTCGTTGTTCCTGTATTATAATAGTTGCTATTCGTTGTTCCTGTATTATAAAAGTTGCTATTCGTTGTTCCAATATTATAATAGTTGCTATTCATTGTTCCTGTATTATAATAGTTGCTATTCGTTGTTCCTATATTATAATAGTTGCTATTCGTTGTTCCTGTATTATAAAAGTTGCTATTCGTTGTTCCTGTATTATAATAGTTGCTATTCGTTGTTCCTGTATTATAATAGTTGCTATTCGTTGTTCCTGTATTATAATAGTTGCTATTCGTTGTTCCTGTATTATAATAGTTGCTATTCGTTGTTCCTGTATTATAATAGTTGCCATTCGTTGTTCCTGTATTATAATAGTTGCTATTCGTTGTTCCTGTATTATAAAAGTGCCTATTCGTTGTTCCTATATTATAAAAGTTGCTATTCGTTGTTCCTATATTATAATAGTTGCTATTCGTTGTTCCTGTATTATAATAGTTGCTATTCGTTGTTCCTGAATTATAATAGTTGCTATTCGTTGTTCCTGTATTATAATAGTTGCTATTCGTTGTTCCTGTAGGTATGGAATTGGTTGGACCAAGTAAAAGGAAATTTGCTGGTATCGTCATCGAGTTTTTCTGGTGTGTCGGTCTCTTTATACAAACCGGGGTTGCCTTTGTCCTGAGGGACTGGTCTCACCTGCAGATCGCCCTGTCATGCCCAGTGGCACTGATGTTGACCTATATTATGTGAGTACTTGCCATTTCCAGTAGTACTTATTATAACCTACATTGTGTGAGTACTTGCAATGCCAAGTCATACTTGACCTATCTTATGTACCGTCTTTTCTTTTCTTTTCCTACAGTATGTCCCTGTGATGTCTAGTAGTAATTATGTTGATTTACATAATTATGCTTATGTTGTCCTACAGTATAGTAATGTTGTAGATAAGATAAGATATTTTATTGATTAAATAAATGTATTATTTTCGATTATAATGTACATATTCATTATTCTTGACATAATTAGTGACACTACTGACTTTTAGAGTGATTATTTAGAATTGTAACAGAGAACGCTGGTAAATTCTGATAAACTTGGGAACAAATATTTGAGTACCTTTGATTCGTTATTACTTATATAGTGTTACATATTTACATAGCATTCCCGAATGACACCTGGTAGTTTCTGTTCAGCTCTTTATTTATCTAACTTGTTTGCAGATTTCTCCCCGAGTCTCCGAGATGGCTCATCAACTCTGGGAGGCTGAAAGAAGCCTCAGACATCATCAGACGAGCGGCCAAGGGAAATCACGTGATTCTCTCCGAGAAGACCCTTTCCTTGCGGGACCTGGAGCAAGAAGGAGGTGGGGAGAAAATCTGGCACATGTTCTCTGAGCCGGTGCTGCTCGGACGGTGTCTGGTCATTTTTGCTAACTGGTAAATAATAAGGCTTGGTTGATGTTACTTGACGGTGTCTGGTCATATTTGCTAACTGGTAAATAATAAGGCTTAGCTGGTGTTATTTGATGGTGTCTGGTCATATTTGCTAACTGGTAAATAGTAAGGCTTGGCTGGTGTTACTTTACGGTGTCTGGTCATATTTGCTAACTGGTAAATAATAAGGCTTAGCTGGTGTTACTTGATGGTGTCTGGTAATATTTGCTAACTGGTAAATAGTAAGGCTTGGCTAATGTTACTTTACTGTGTCTAATCATATTTGCTAACTGGTAAATAATAAGGCTTAGCTGGTGTTACTTTACGGTGTCTGGTCATATTTGCTAACTGGTAAATAGTAAGGCTTGGCTGGTGTTACTTTACGGTGTCTGGTCATATTTGCTAACTGGTAAATAATAAGGCTTAGCTGGTGTTACTTGATGGTGTCTGGTAATATTTGCTAACTGGTAAATAGTAAGGCTTGGCTAATGTTACTTTACTGTGTCTAATCATATTTGCTAACTGGTAAATAATAAGGCTTAGCTGGTGTTACTTGATGGTGTCTGGTCATATTAGCTAATTGGTAAAAAATAAGGCTTAGCTGGTGTTATTTGATGGTGTCTGGTCATATTTGCTAACTGGTAAATAGTAAGGCTTGGCTAATGTTACTTTACGGTGTCTGGTCATATTTGCTAACTGGTAAATAGTAAGGCTAGGCTAATGTTAATTGACGGTGTCTGGCCATAATTGCTAACTGGTAAATAATAAGACTTGGCTGGCGTTATTTGGATGGTAACAATTCGGAATTATATAGACGTCCATGAAAAGAAAAAAATAGATCACTAGAAAACTTTCTATGACCGTCGAAACCGAAGACTGCAACCCACAAAACATAAAAGTCATTAGTCAATTTTTAAAAAGCTAAACGCTGGGTTTGGCAACCGTCTTAACGCTGGTGCTGACAACCATCTCAAGGCTGGGGCTGACAACCATCTTAAGGCTGGGGCTGACAACCATCTTAAGGCTGGTGCTAACAACCGTCTTGACGTACTCAAACATCCATTTATGTTTTAAAATAGATCAGAGTCCTCTTAAGGTCTATAGATTATTACTTAAGTCTGCAGAACTTAAAGCCGAGAGACATTCTCTTTATTGACCCTATTTTTTTAAAAAAGATGACGCAAATGACAACACGTGAAGTTAAGTCAAGCGATTCCGCTATTTTATTCCTTCATACCCCCCCCCCAACACAACCCCAGGATCGTGGTCAGCATGGTGTACTACGGTCTCAGCCTCAACGTGGGCAGTCTGTCGGGTGACATCTACACGAATTTCTTCCTGTCCGCCATTGTGGAGGCGGCGTCCTACGTCTTCTGCATCCTGTTCCTCGACTCCGTGGGCCGAAAGTTGATGCAGTGCATCACTATGGTGCTTGGTGGTCTGGCCTGTATATGCACTCTATTTTCGGTTATTTACGGCGGCCCGGGTATGTGAAATCTATGAATTTACTCAGGTGTAAATTAATGTATATAAGACTGAGGAATAAATGTACGCATGGATTGATGCATGCCTCTTTGTGTAATTAAAATATTGGAGATTTGCATTTATATGCTTGTAATGCATATTCATCTGTGTATGTTTGTGTACAATTGTGTATGTTTGTGTACAATTGTGTATGTTTGTGTACAATTGTGTATGTTTGTGTACAATTGTGTATGTTTGTGTACAATTGTGTATGTTTGTGTACAATTGTGTATGTTTGTGTACAATTGTGTATGTTTGTGTACAATTGTGTATGTTTGTGTACAATTGTGTATGTTTGTGTACAATTGTGTATGTTTGTGTACAATTGTGTATGTTTGTGTACAATTGTGTATGTTTGTGTACAANTTTTTTTTTTTTTTTTTTTTTTTTTTTTTTTTTTTTTTTTTTTTTCAAAACCCCCCCTCTTCCTCTCCCTGTCTCCCCCCCCCCCCCCAGATGTTGCCTGGGTTACTTTAACGTTGTCCCTGGTGGGCAAGTTTGGCGCGTCGGCAGCCTTCGCCATTATTTACGTGTACACTGCCGAGCTGTTCCCCACCGTCATGAGGAACTCCGGGATGGGAATGTGCTCTGTCACAGCCCGAATTGGAGGAGTTCTCGCCCCTTACATAGCAGATATAGTAAGTATGGTTTGGACCCTTCTAAAAGTAGTTCTCGCACGTTTCATAGAAGATCTCGTAAGATTATTTTTTTCAGTATCCTACGCGAACATAAACTTTACACAACGGAGATACGAAATTGATTGCAACTCATTGTGCATGTTAAAATTGTACTTTGTAAAACAAATCTTTTAAATGTATTAAATGATCGTTTTGTCTGGAAGCCAGTTTGGCATAAGACATACCTAAATGCGGAGGTGTGTCCGATCTGACATTCTGTTACTGTGCTGAAATTTCATCCCTAAATTGGACCAAACTTTGATCTATTAATGAACCAAACCTTCAACAACTTACTAGAGCAAACTTCCATCCATTTACTGGATCAAACTTCCATGGACCAAACTTTTATCCATTAATTTGACCAAACTTTCATCCATTTATTGGACCAAATTTTCACCCATCAATGGACCAAACTTTCACCAACTGATTAGTCCAAACTTTCATCAGTTTCCTTGCGCCAAGCATACAGTTTACGAATGCCTAGAAACAAACCAATTTTTCTTAAATTTCGTCCCACCTGTGCATAGAAACAAACCAATTTTCCTTAAAGTGCGCCCCACCTGTGCATAGAAACAAACCAATTTTTCTTAAAGTGCGCCCCACCTGTGCATAGAAACAAACCAATTTTTCTTAAAGTGCGCCCCACCTGTGCATAGAAACAAACCAATTTTTCTTAAAGTGCGCCCACCTGTGCATAGAAACAAACCAATTTTTCTTAAAGTGCGTCCCACCTGTACATAGAAACAAACCAATTTTTCTTAAAGTGCGTCCCACCTGTGCATAGAAACAAACACCGTTGTTTTTTTTTTGAAGATCGTCTCATCTATGGTATGTGGCTTTCATATCAAATATCATTTACCTTGAGCACAGGGTCAAGTCGTCAAAGGGGATCTGGGCCTGGCACTGCCCCTGCTCATCTTCGGGTCTCTGAGTATCGGCGCCGGTCTGCTGATGCTACCCCTGCCGGAGACGGCCCACAAGACATTACCGGATACAGTGGAGGACGCAAAGAATTTTGGAAGGTAACGAATTTTTTGCAGAAGTCGGATGTATCGGAAGATGTGTTTTTGTGTGAGTAAGGTGGACATTGAAACTGGCTGGAGCAAAAGGCGATTGAAAGTTCACACAGCTGCTCTTACAGGAACATGTTTTTAATCTATTCTAGTGTATGGTTGGCAATAATTGATAATATTGATAATATTCTTAATTATGCGACTGCTTTTGACCCTTTTCGAGATTTAGCTCATTGGTCTACTATCAAAATTAGACAAAATTATTGGGTATTGTATATTAGCGCTTATGGAACTACTCTCTCCTGCTCTCACAATCTCTCTCTCTGCCCATCTCTCTCTCTCTTTCTCTTTCTCTCTCGCTCTTACCTTCTCTCTCCTCATCACTCTCTCTTTCTCTCTCACCATTTCCCTCTCTCTCTCTCTTTCTCTCTCCCCATCTCTCTTCTCTCTCACTCCCCACCCCTCTCTCCTTCTCTCTCTTGAACTCTCTTTCTCTCTCTCTCATTCTCTCTACATCTCTCTCTCTCTCTCTTCCTCTGTTTGTCCTCTTCTCTCGTAGCAAACCCTCTTTGGATTATGTGAACCCATTCGGAACTCTGAGACCCCAACATTAATTCCTTTTTAAAAAAAAAAAGTTTTACATCAACCTACTATTTTGACCAGCAACTCGACTGACCGAGAGACGTACTTGTACGCCTCAGAGTGGCCAGTGGAATCTTCAACAAATGGTCATCTATCTGTTTGTCTGTTTGTTTGTTTGTTCCAGAGACGGTGCCAGTAAGCACAGCTACAGCCTTAATGACATGGGGTCAGTTCTCGGACAGGAAGGCAAAACTAATCCGGCGTTTGTGGTGGACTCAAAGAGCTGATGACGTCACAGCGGCACGCTCTTTAGAAAGTCATTCCATTACCCTTTATGGCCAGGACATTCTCAGAGACGTTGTCATGGTGTTATTATAGTTTCATCTGAACATCAGGCGATTGATTTGTAAGGATTAATCATTGTACTGTGACTTTACACACAAGCTTCATGTACATCCAGGAAGCAAACGATCTTCTCAGTTGAACTCCTAATGTTACAAATTTAACGTTAGGTAAAAAAAAAAAAAAGAAATAATGACTATGTAAACTATAATGGGAGGTTAAACAACTGCGCAATTACGTTATCCAGACTTTGCGGGGTGCTCCCCCTTTATTATACCCCAAGTGACTCCTTACTGGCAATACCCACTAAATAAACTCTTTGTATAAATTACGGTATACATTTTTTTTTATTTTAAAAATATTTTTTTTTAGTTAAATGCAATGTATAGCGTACACTGTATACAAACATACCCAAATAATTTTATCCAAGAAATTCGTTATTATGAACTAGTTTTTTTTTCTTAATTCGCATTCATTTACTAAGTAGTGTTACATAACAATACCTGCTTATGTACTATACACAAATGTTATGTAGTTCGTGTTTGTATGGAGGATATTGTCATACGTCCGTAGAGCTATCTATCCCTGAGTTAGCTATATAGGGCTATATATTACCGGGTTAGTTATGTAGTGCTATCTATCCCTGAGTTAGTTATGTAGTGCTATCTATCCCTGAGTTAGCTATATAGGGCTATGTATTCCCGGGTTAGTTATGTAGGGTTGTCTATCCCTGAGTTAGTTATGTAGTGCTATCTATCCCTGAGTTAGCTATATAGGGCTATGTATTCCCGGGTTAGTTATGTAGTGCTATCTATCCCTGAGTTAGTTATGTAGTGCTATCTATCCCTGAGTTAGCTATATAGGGCTATATATTCCCGGGTTAGTTATGTAGTGCTATCTATCCCTGAGTTAGTTATGTAGTGCTATCTATCCCTGAGTTAGCTATATAGGGCTATATATTCCCGGGTTAGTTATGTAGGGTTGTCTATCCCTGAGTTAGTTATGTAGTGCTATCTATCCCTGAGTTAGCTATATAGGGCTATGTATTCCCGGGTTAGTTATGTAGGGTTGTCTATCCCTGAGTTAGTTATGTAGTGCTATCTATCCCTGAGTTAGCTATATAGGGCTATATATTCCCGGGTTAGTTATGTAGGGTTGTCTATCCCTGGGTTAGTTATGTAGTGCTATCTATCCCTGAGTTAGCTATATATGGCTATCTATTCCTGGGTTAGTTATGTAGGGTTATCTATCCCTGAGTTAGTTATGTAGTGCTATCTATCCCTGAGTTAGCTATATAGGGCTATATATTCCCGGGTTAGTTATGTAGGGCTATCTATCCCTGGGTTAGTTATGTGGTGCTATCTATCCCTGAGTTAGCTATGTAGTGCTATCTATCCCTGAGTTAGCTATATAGGGTTATCTATTCCTGGGTTAATTATGTACTGATATCTATCCCTGGTTCAGTTATGTAGTGCTATCGATCCCTGGGTTAAGTTTTCATGAACGTCAACAATAAAACGATTTCATCTAAGAATTGGTTTGTCTGTTCAATTCCATTTATTTTAATGTTGGTTTCTTAACGTTGACATGTGTGTGTTTCGGAGATTTCAGTATGAGGTCTCAAACCTCATCTGACCCAAATCTTTATGCTCATATGGAACTCCTGACTTTTTTCAATCACTCACATATAACTGATGGAAGTACGCGTAAGAACACACCGACAGAGCATGATCACATCTGTAAGGATTTAAAGAATAAAATTATTTTCAAAATACATTATTTGAATAATCCACAATTATTTCGTTTAAAAAGGAATCGATCCATTGCTCTAATGAACTGTCACTCAACGTGCTCTAATGAACTGTCACTCAACGTGCTCTAATGAACTGTCACTCAACGCCGAATCAAAGATTTCAAAAGTTTCAAAGATATCGATAAATACTAATTTAAGTTTAAACTTTAAAAAAACTGAGCCTAACAGTGTCTGTAAAGTTGTGCCTTGCCACGAGAGACCTTTAGTGTGATAAACGATACCATATCTGTTAGTGTATAATTATAAATATAACTGATTTAATAACATACTATTTTTGTTTTCGTTTTAATTTCCTTTTGTAATTAGCAATTTTAAAAAAAATAATTAAACGATTATATAATGGAATTACTAACAGAAAGAAAAGAAAGACTTCAGTAGTCAGAAAGTATTCAAACGTAAAAACATTACAAGAAAAAACAAAGAAACTTAAATATAAAACAGTTATCAGACCAGTTGTAACACATGCAAGTGAAACTTGGACCTGGAAGAAAACGACAGAAAACCTATGAAACACATGGAGAGGAAAGTTCTCCGGAAAATATATGGACCAACAAAGGATGAATATGGATGGAGAATACGAACCAACCAGGAATTATATAGTCTATATCAGGACCAACAAAGCATGAATATGGATGGAGAATACGAACAAACCAGGAATTATATAGTCTATATCAGGACCAACAAAGCATGAATATGGATGGAGAATACGAACAAACCAGGAATTGTAGAGTCTATATCAGGATCCCACGATAGTAGCAGGAATAAAAAGAGGCAGGGTACGCTGAGCAGGACACTTAGAGAGAATGCCAAATGACAGAGGAGTGAAGAGGGTGCATCACCAAAACCCCAGAGGAAAATGGCTCAAAGGAAGATTTAGGCTTAGAGGGATGGATTGTGTGGAAAAAGATCTACAGCAGCTGGGAATTCAAGCATGGAAAAGAAAAGCATCAGTTAGTCTGAGTGGAAGGAAGTGGTGAGACAGGCCAAAAACTCACATGGGTGTGCTGGATTGGATTGTGCCATAAAATTTATTCCTAAGTAAATTGTAGGTCCTAATAAACTTTTATGTTCTAAGAAATTTTTAGTGCCAAGAAACTTTTAGTCCTAAGAAACTTGTATGACCTAATGAACTTTTATGTCACAAGAAACTTGTAAGACTTAAAGAACTTTTAGGTCCATAGAAACATGTATGAGCTAATGAACTTTTAGGTTCATAGAAACATGTATTATCTAATGAACTTTTAGGTCTATAGAAAAATGTATGATCTAATGAATTTTTAAGTCCAGAGAAACATGTATGACCTAATGAACTTTTAGTTGAAACATGTATGACTAATAAACTTTTAGGTCCTAAGAAACGTGTATGCCCTAATGTATTTTTAGGTCCTAAGAAACTTGAATGACCTAATGAACTTTTAGGTCCTAAGACAGATAAAATAACAAGTTCAGGATATACGAAAATCGTACTGCGGCTCTGACTAACACTACGAATCTGTGTCCGTAAGGCAATGGGCATTCTTTTTTTCAAAGACAAAAGGTAGAATAGTGCATTACTCTATTACTAGGCCGGGACTCGGAATTTAAAATAAAAGCACAGCAGCATCACAGTGCTTAGTACCATGCAGGGGCGTACAGTTGTTGCCACCCAGGACCGGGCCAAGAATGATGCTGCACTTTCCGATATAACACTATAAAGGAAACAAAATGCCAACCCCCCTTCACAAGCAGACGGCCAGCGAGATTTTTTAGATCCGCCATTTTGTGCCTGCAGGTATTTTGATTTAAAAAAAATTGAACATACTTAACAGTTAACAGTATATCAATAATTTCTATGACAAGATTGTCACATTAATCACATATTATAAATTGTTACATGATTTATGTAAGCGCTATTTATTTCCGTATCTAAACATTTACAGGGCGTTTTTGTTTTCAACATTGAGATCTTCTGACAAATACGTTTTTGTTTTTGTTTAAATTGTCTTGTCTGCTAAAGAAGACATTCAGCCAAATTTCCTTTTAATTGTCTTGTATTTTCATTTCAAGTCTAAACATATCTTGTTCCACAAGGTCACGTGATGTGAGTAAGCCATCACTAGGCTGCTACACACAACAAAAGATACTTCATCAGTGCTTCCCCAATGTTATGTTACTTAAAAAGTTTACCTTTCGTAATAGTATGGAATGCAAGCGTTTTTTAAATGAAATACACAAATGTGACAATAAATATACGTCAGTTATGATTAAAGGAGGAAAGTTATTTCAAGAAAAATTTGTGAGCGATATTCGATGGGAACTATCAATACTATTATCGGCAGGATGTTGTTGAGCTCCGTGCGTGCTCATTACGTCATTTGCGATTTTAGTCAATATTGATGCAGGAGTCATTCCCCTTTTTTTATTTTATTGTTAATTTTCATTGGACGAAATGTAGTGTAGTTGTAGTGTGTATCGGGCTACTGTTGTCAAGCACTAGTGTGTTGTATACAGCCTACCGGAAGTCTTACTTGTTTTACTCACATCACGTGATAAATCAATCGACTAAGCGACTCCCATTCCTTTTATGAGCACAGTGCTTCAATTTTAATTTAAAAAAAAGAAAAGAATGAATGGATATGACGTCATATCAATTGCGGAAATGACGTTGTCCGGAAGGTGTACACTTGGTGGAGCATAAACAAAGCAAGATGGAGGAAGGGTAACAGAAGCCTTCTCCGTGGTATTCGTTAGAGACATTACTTCATCTGATCCAGTCACAGTTACGGGCTTGTTTGGTGGTGGGTGGTGCACCGAACAGGTGATCGCACGTGAGGGAGGGTGGACGGCACGGACGGGGGCAGGTAACTAAACATGTGTCTAGACTAAGATTAGTGGCTTTAAGACGTAGTCCTAATGATAATGAAGTCTTGGTGACACAGACGCGGTATCTAAACTCGGATAGTGCTTACAAGATATAGTCATACTGCAGGCTTGGTGGCACAGACTCGGTGTGTAGACTCAGACAGCTCTTACAAGACGCAGACACAGTAAAGCCTTGAAGCACAGACAGGGTGTTGACAAAAAAATCACAATTAATATTTGTGGTTATTCTTTAAGACCCAAATCGATGAGTGAGTGAATGAGTAAGTGAGTGGGTGGGTGAGTCAGGCTGTCTGGCAACGGAAAATAGTTTCTTTCTGTCCTTAAGACTGAAGTGCTTGTGTTGCCGTTGTTGTTACATGGTGTTCAATATGGTAACACAGCTTTCATTTCAGTTTCTCTTAACTACAATCAGTGATTTTATTTTTATTTTATTTTTTTAATGTGCTAGAGATCAGTGTTTGTTCAGTGAATCCTCCAAGGACCTGTGGATGTGTTGGAGTTCAACAAAAATCATGTGTATCATTAAATGGTATCCTACAATTAGCCTAATGTAAATAAACTGTTTTTTTTTTGTTGTTTTTTTTTGAAGGGCAGGGAGGCAAATTTATAGCGATTCACGTTCATTGTAATAAAGTTGTAGCCATGCCAAAATCTTAAATTTTATGAACAAAGTCATAATTGGGATTGGTGTCTGTGTCGAGAGTTGCTGTTAACAATTTTATGTCTCGTCCATGAGTTTAAACTCTGTCCTTAGCGGCTTTAACGTGGTAAACTTTGAACGTATAAACTTTGATTGAGGTCGGTATCTTCTGCAGGGACACGCCGGAATAAGCCCATAAATACAAAGCAGGGCATTATGAAACGACTATCCAAGATGGGGGACGACGACGGGGCTGGTGCTGATGACGACGATACCTTAGAAAACGACGCGGCCGAGATGGAGGACAACAAAAACGCTGCCAGCTGCGAAGACGACGTCAGCGATGACACCGGCGGGGACGTCTACTCCCTGGACGGCTTCGACGAGGAGAGCCTCTCGGTAAATGGCGTGACCCGTGTTGTTGACGTGTTCCAAAGTGTTCTCTTGAGCCCAGACTCCCCCCCCCCCCCCCCCCCTTTTTTTTCTCCCCCCCTTTGGTTTTGTTTTTTTGTTTTTTTTTTTTTTTTTTTTTTTTGAGCCCCCACCCCCCCCCCCCCCCCCCACTTTTTTTTCTCCCCACTTGTGGTTTGATGTTTGTGTTTTGGTTTTGTTGATTTTAATCTGTGGTACGATTCTTGCTCGCATAGTAAACAAAACGCCATAAAGGACTGAGGAAAACGGTCCGGAAAGGAAATGATACCTAAGCTAGATGCATAACAAAAAAATTAATTTATATAGATAAGATCGTGTACACATATGAGTACAGAAGCAAACAAATATAAATAAAAATGTTTCAACTTACAGCAGTTGAAAATGATATATATGCCTCAAAATACAAATGTTGATTTAAACACACACTTATATAAGACAGAGAAAAAGATGGGAAGATAACATCAAAGCGAGGACGGGACTAAAACTTGGCGATGCTGTGCGATGTGGAGAAAACAGAGAGGTACGGAGGAGGAGAATGTTCATGTCATCCGTGGCGCCCCAACTGTTCAAGGACTAAGGGACATGATGATGATGATGATGATGATGATGATATAACGACTCGTTTACCCAAAAGCTCTCTCGTTCTCTCTATCCGTGTCTCTATGTCTCGCTGCTAAGAAAGTACGCAGCCTAATATTTGATTGATATATATATATATATACCATATTTTCTGACTTCTAAGACGACCCCCGACTTTTGGAAAGATTTTCATGCATTCGTCCATAGGGCTATTTTTTCAAAACGAAATTAGACAAAAATTTAACGTGTTACTTGCAAAAAAATTCGACCAAATTTTCGTTCGAACAAATTTCCATCGATCAATTTCCCGTCGACGAAATTTCTTTCAATCAAATTTCCGGTAGCCGTTTTTTTCTGACCTAATTATAGAGTCACCTCATTTATGACGCATCAACCTTAACTTTTTAATAAAACACGCATTTGGCTTGGTCACGTGTGGTCAATTGACGTGTGAGCGATTATCCCTCTATGAAATTTGGCTAGACCGAGCAGTGTGTGCTCTGTAAATATGCAATTTTTCAATTTGGTGACACCCCCTGAGATGGTGTCACCCGGTGCGGTCCGCACCCTCGCACCCCCTAGCTACGCCACTGTATATAAGACAAGATAGAGATGACACCCCCTAGCTACGCCACTGTATATAAGACAAGATAGAGATGACACCCCCTAGCTACGCCACTGTATATAAGACAAGATAGAGATGACACCCCCTAGCTACGCCACTGTATATAAGACAAGATAGAGATGACACCCCCTAGCTACGCCACTGTATATAAGACAAGATAGAGATGACACCCCCTAGCTACGCCACTGTATATAAGACAAGATAGAGATGACACCCCCTAGCTACGCCACTGTATATAAGACAAGATAGAGATGACACCCCCTAGCTACGCCACTGTATATAAGACAAGATAGAGATGACACCCCCTAGCTACGCCACTGTATATAAGACAAGATAGAGATGACACCCCCTAGCTACGCCACTGTATATAAGACAAGATAGAGATGACACCCCCTAGCTACGCCACTGTATATAAGACAAGATAGAGATGACACCCCCTAGCTACGCCACTGTATATAAGACAAGATAGAGATGACACCCCCTAGCTACGCCACTGTATATAAGACAAGATAGAGATGACACCCCCTAGCTACGCCACTGTATATAAGACAAGATAGAGATGACACCCCCTAGCTACGCCACTGTATATAAGACAAGATAGAGATGACACCCCCTAGCTACGCCACTGTATATAAGACAAGATAGAGATGACACCCCCTAGCTACGCCACTGTATATAAGACAAGATAGAGATGACACCCAGTTTTGAGAGTTGAAGTTTGACGCGTGTGTGGTTGTTGTTGGTTTTTTTTTTGGGGGGGGGGGCATTATATGGGCAGCTTACTAGAGAAGTGCTGCTCCTTGTATTGTTGTAAATGATGAACAGTCCCATAGGGCAGTCTGGCATGAATGTCATGTTGTTACAATGCACTGAAATACAGCCTGACATGAATGTCATGTTGTTACAATGCACTGAAATACTGCCTGACAGAAATGTCATGTTGTTACGATACACTGAAATACAGCCTGGCAGGAATGTCATGTTGTTACGATACACAGAAATACTGCCTGACAGGAATGTCATATTGTTACGATACACTAAAATACTGCCTGACAGGAATGTCATATTGTTACGATACACTGAAATACAGCCTGGCAGGAATGTCATGTTGTTACGATACACAGAAATACTGCCTGACAGGAATGTCATATTGTTACGATACACTAAAATACTGCCTGACAGGAATGTCATATTGTTACGATACACTGAAATACAGCCTGGCAGGAATGTCATGTTGTTACGATACACAGAAATACTGCCTGACAGGAATGTCATATTGTTACGATACACTAAAATACTGCCTGACAGGAATGTCATATTGTTACGATACACTGAAATACAGCCTGGCAGGAATGTCATGTTGTTACGATACACAGAAATACTGCCTGACAGGAATGTCATATTGTTACGATACACTAAAATACTGCCTGACAGGAATGTCATATTGTTACGATACACTGAAATACAGCCTGGCAGGAATGTCATGTTGTTACGATACACAGAAATACTGCCTGACAGGAATGTCATATTGTTACGATACACTAAAATACTGCCTGACAGGAATGTCATATTGTTACGATACACTGAAATACAGCCTGGCAGGAATGTCATGTTGTTACGATACACAGAAATACTGCCTGACAGGAATGTCATGTTGTTGAAATGCACTTAAATAATGCTTACATGAATTTAATGTTGTTACAATACATTGAAACACCGTTCTGACATGATTATAATGTTACAATGCACTGAAATAAAATCTCACATGAAGTTCAATTACATTCAAACCCCCCCCCACCCCCCCCCCTTTTTTTTTAAACTCTTCAATCTCGGAGTCCATTCAAAAGTATTTTCTTAATATATTAAAATTAAAGTTTTGATTCAGATCCTCCTGGAAGTTCTTGATTCATCAAAAGTTGTTTTTTTTTCTGGGTGTGTTCTTCCTTCTAGACACCCAGCCACCAGCCGTCTGGTGTCGAGAGGTCAGACCCCTCTAAGGTCTCATCTGACAGAAGGTCACGTGGCTCCAGACAACGGTCTCTCCAAAAGGATGACACCAATAAAAATGCCGCGGAGGAAAACCCGAACGTGGAAGGTATTGGACAAAAAATGTATCCGTGAAAATAGAGCATAGGTGATTAGGTGTTAAGGAGATTTTTTTTTTTAAATGTTGGAACCAGTGGCGTAACTAGTGTTGGTGTCACCCGGTGCGGTAAACTCATGGTGTCACCCCCCCCCCTCGGCCCCCAGCTACGCCACTGGTTTGGAACAAATCGGTTTACCGGGAAGCTCATGGTCAGCATTTTAGAAAATGAAGATCCGACGTTGGATTGACCCTGATCTTACTTTGTATCCCCCCCCTCCCCTCCCTTTTGTTTTGTTAATTAAACACTTTCGTTCACCATTAAGAATTATATCAATATCACCCCTTTGATACAACGATTAATGAACACTGTGCAGAGCCAACAATCGCCAGTGATGACAAAACTCTGGAGAATGATGGAGAGAAACCAGAGGAACCTGAGGAGGAAACAGTCGCCCCTCCATTACCGACACCTGCCCCTCCCGAAGAGGATAGGCCCAAGAGAACGGTATTTTTCACATCTTAAATCATCTTTTCTTTCAAATCTATTTTTCCGACTCTCTTTCCTCTCTCTTTTTATCCTCCTCTTCTCGCCCCCCCCCCTGTTCTCTCCCGATCACTCTTGCCCTAATACCTTTCTCTTATACCTTTCTCTCTTGCTCACTTTTTTTTCTCTCCTCCCGTTCTCTCCCGCTCACTCTTCCCTTAATACCTTTCTCTTATACTTTTCCCTTTTGCTCTCTTTTTTTTTCTCCCCCCCCCCCCGATCTCTCTGGCTATGTCTTTCTACCCTTATTTTCACACCCTTTATTCTTTCTCTCCTCCCAGTCTATCTCATTATCTGCATCTCTCCTCTCTTTCACGCTTTTCATTTTTACCCTCCCCTCCCTAGTTCCTTCCTTTTCTCTCTTTAGCTCAGCACCATTTCCATCAATATTCCACAGCTTTATCTGTCGGTTAATCTGTCATAATCCCCCCACTAAATCTGTCGAGCAAACTGTCTATATTCCCCAGCTGAATCTGTCCAGCAAACTGTCTATATTCCCCAGCTGAATCTGTCCAGCAAACTGTCTATATTCCCCAGCTACATCTGTCCAGCAAACTGTCTTTATCCCCAGCTGAATCTGTCCAGAAAACTGTCTATATTCCCCAGCTGAATCTGTCCAGCAAACTGTCTATATTCCCCAGCTGAATCTGTCCAGCAAACTGTCTATATTCCCCAGCTACATCTGTCCAGCAAACTGTCTTTATACCCAGCTGAATCTGTCCAGCAAACTGTCTATATTCCCCAGCTAAATCTGTCCATCAAATTGTCTATATTCCCCAGCTGAATCTGTCCAGCAAACTGTCTACATTTCCCAGCTAAATCTGTCCAGCAAACTTTCTATATTAACCAGCTGAATCTGTCCAGCAAACTGTCTATACTCCCCAGCTGAATCTGTTCACCAAACTGTCTATATTCCCCAGCTAAATCTGTTCAGCAAACTGTCTATATTCCCCAGCTAAATCTGTCGAGCAAACTGTCTATATTCCCCAGCTAAATCTGTCCAGCAAACTGTCTATATTCCCCAGCTAAATCTGTCCAGAAAACTGTCTATATTCCCCAGCTAAATCTGTCCAGCAACTGTCTATATTCCCCAGCTAAATCTGTCCAGCAAACTGTCTATACACGAATGCAAACTGAAAGGGAAACGTGTTTTGATGAGAGTAGACTTCAATGTCCCTATGAAAAATGGCGTCATCACCAACAACCAGAGGATAGAGGCCACATTACCCACTATCAAATACGCCAGGAAAAAAGGTGCTCACCTGCTACAGAATTGGGCTGTTGATTTTTCAATTGTTTAGAAGGTTGTGGGCAGAAAAGAGAGTTTCTTTCAATGGGTAGTGTGGGGGGGAGGAGGGCAGGATCAGGACTAAATTATCTCGTCAAAGGGATCGTTGCAACCATGGGCAAACTATGAGACTGGGTAGTCTCAGCTATTTACTTTATTGAATCACAATAAATAATAAATTCTCTTGGTGTGTATGGCTGTATGAGTGTTACGTTGTCTTCAATCTAGGCGTATTAATATATCTATCTATCGCTGAAAGTTAAATAAGTGTATGTTATCATTGTCTCCAACACATTTCTTTACCTTTTAAAAACAAGAGGATGTGTTCAATAAACCAAGTTGTGTGGCACTTCCACGCCATCGGGCAAGTTGTGTGGCACTTCCACGCCATCGGGCAAGTTGTGTGGCACTTCCACGCCATCGGGCAAGTTGTGTGGCACTTCCACGCCATCGGGCAAGTTGTGTGGCACTTCCACGCCATCGGGCAAGTTGCAAGTTGTGTGGCACTTCCACGCCATCGGGCAAGTTGTGTGGCACTTCCACGCCATCGGGCAAGTTGTGTGGCACTTCCACGCCATCGGGCAAGTTGTGTGGCACTTCCACGCCATCGGGCAAGTTGCTCAACTGACTTAAGACACGCTTCGGTAAACCTGGAGACATGTAACATTAAACAACCCCTAGAAACAAAGTTTACCGTCATAAGTCCTTTATAAACTGTAACATCGGGCTATTGAGGGGGGTGGGGTGGACATTTGATGAAATTTGCATACAAGTAACAAACTGTATGAGAATGCAAATTAGTGCCCTCCCCTTCCCCTTGAAAAAAGGAAAAACGGATTTTTGGGGGTTGAGGTTGGGGGGTGGGGCTGACAATGTGACAGAATGTGTTGTCATCGGCAATGAGTCTATGCGCAAAGTTTCAGCTCGATGGGTTGACGAGAAGTGGGGCAATTAGCCGCCCGGAGATTTTGTCAGCCATCAAGTAACAAAGGCGAAGTTAATATAAAGGAATTTTTTTTTTTAATTCAGTTTAGTCAATATTCTACGGACATAGTCCATATCACGAAGAATAGCCCAATTAGGGGCACATGGTTAAGTACATCATACACTGGATTCCTCATTGACCCCCAATGATGTTCTCTTTGGCTTTATTGCAGGTGCAAAGTCTGTTGTTTTGATGAGCCACCTTGGCCGTCCAGACGGCCAGGTTAAACCAGAGTTCACACTCAAGGCTGTCGCACTTGCGCTCCAAAAGCTGCTCAAGAAACCTGTCACGTTTCTAGACGACTGCGTCGGCCCGGCCGTAGAGGCTGCGTGCGCAAACCCTAAGAAAGGCACTGTCATCTTGCTGGAAAACCTCAGGTAAGAATCACACGGCACTGTCATAATGCCAGACAAAAATCAAGTAACAATCATATGGCCCTGTCATTTTGCTGGAAACCCTCAGGTAAGAATCACACGGCACTGTCATAATGCCAGACAAACCTCGGGTAACAATCATATGGCCCTGTCATTTTGCTGGAAACCCTCAGGTAAGAATCACACGGCACTGTCATAATGCCAGACAAACCTCGGGTAACAATCATATGGCCCTGTCATCTTGCTGGCAACCCTCCGGTGGCAATCGCAGGGAACAGTCACATTGCTAGAAAACTTCTGGTAAAAAATCACAGGGCGCAGACATATCGCTTGCATACTCCAGGTAACAAACATGATGCTTTTATGTAACATCTTTGTGTGTACACTTCTATTTTTATGCACAGTAACATGTTCGTAGCATTGTCCTCGACGACGCATTAAAAGATTGTGCTGCAGGTACCAGGGTTTCACGCACAATGACAACAGTAACGAGAAACAAAACGACTCTTCAATCTCTCTTTATTTTTGCGAACGTTCCTATCAATGTATGCACGCACCAAGAAATATCAGTTATTCTGTGTACAAACCTGTCCAGCACTCTTTTTTTTTTTTTTTGGGGGGGGGGGGGGGGTTTCAGCGGGGCATGATTTTAAAAAGTATTGTAATGTCAATAACCTTTTAACCGCGCGAAGCTTTTTAACTTTGTCTTATTCGCTTGTTATTTTAAATGTAACACATCATTTTAGCACCCCAAAAAAATTATTAAAAAAAGAAAAAAAGGAACACACAAGCTAATGGAGGGTATTCATCAAAGTTAAGATGTGCCGTGAAAGGTTCAATGTTGTATTGACATTTTTAGGGCAAATATTTTTTTTTTTAAATCGTTGGATTAAGGGGCTTTTTAAGTTTCCGAAAATAGATCTATTGGATGAGAAGGGCTTTGGTGGATGAGAAGGGCTTTGGTGGATGAGGGCTTTGGTGGATGAGACTGGCTTTGGTGGATGAGAAGGGCTTTGGTGGATGAGAAGGGCTTTGGTGGATGAGGGCTTTGGTGGATGAGGGCTTTGGTGGATGAGACTGGCTTTGGTGGATGAGAAGGGCTTTGGTGAATGACAAGGGTTATCGATGTAACAGAAATATCCTTGTAAAGATATCTATTCAGAGCTAAAAAGTAAATGTCATGAAGATAAAAATCACCGCTAATGTCAAAAAACCACCGTACCTTTACTCCCACTCCCCTCAGGTTTCACGTGGAAGAAGAAGGATCTGGCCTGGATGCCACGGGACAAACGATTATAGCTGGACCGGAAGAGATCAAGGCGTTCAGAGAATCCTTGACCAAACTGGGAGACGTCTACATCAATGACGCATTTGGAACGGCGCATCGAGCACACAGTTCGGTGGTCGGCTGCAATCTGCCCCAGAGAGCTGCAGGTATCGTGTCTTGCACAAAAAGCTATTCTAACTGTAGTTTTGAAATTTACATGGCTGAGATATGATGTTACATGAGAAACATAAGACCCTGAAGTATTAGGCTTCCCCGGGGGGACTTAAAGATGTTCTATTTAAAAAGAATATTTTTATTGTTCGCTGCCGTTTTGCGGTAATTGACAAAGGATGAGCTGAGGCTCGAAATCGAATTTTGTCAGTTCCTAATCAAATCTAAAGGCATTAAGGTTAAACCTAACTGACGTGTTTGATGATAAACATAATGTAAATATCATTTATGTGGCGTTCTCTTTTTTTTTAAATTTACGATTTCCATATCTTCTTACAGGTCTTTTGATGAAAAAAGAAATAACGAGCTTTGCCAAAGTCTTAGAGGATCCCAAAAGACCGCTGCTGGCCATCTTGGGAGGGGCCAAAGTTTCAGATAAAATATTCCTGATCGAGAATCTACTGGATAAAGTCAACGAGATGATCATTGGGGGAGGCATGGCCTTCACTTTTCTTAAAGTGAGTCCCCTTCATCACTACTGAATCAATTTACGTGCTTTTTGTGTGCTCTGCGCATCTCTCTTACGCTTGAATCCAAAAATTCTCGTCTATCCTCGCAATCCTCTTACACTCTACATCTCGTCCCGAGTCTCTGTGTTAGGACAGCTTGTCCCAAGTCTCCGTGTTAGGAGAATAGCTTGTCTCCTGTCTCTGTGTTAGGACAGCTTGTCCCAAGTCTCTGCGTTTGAACAGCTTGTCCCAAGTCTCTGCGTTAGAACAGCTTGTCCCAAGTCTCTGCGCTAGGAGAATAGCTTGTATCTGTGTTAGGAGAACAGCTTGTCCCAAGTCTCTGTGTTAGGAGAATAGCTTGTCTCCTGTCTCTGTGTTAGGAGAACAGCTTGTCTCGTTTCTCTTTGTTAGGAGAGTAGCTTGACCAGAGTCCCTGTGTTAGGAGAGTAGCTTGACCAGAGTCTCTGTGTTAGGAGAATAGCTTGTTTCTAGTCTCTGTGTAGGAGAGCAGCTTGTTTCTAGTCTCTGTGTTAGGAGAGTAGCTCGTTTCTAGTCTCTGTGTTAGGAGAGTAGCTTGTTTCTAGTCTCTGTGTTAGGAGAGTAGCTTGTTTCTAGTCTCTGTGTTAGGAGAGTAACTTGCCCTGAGTCTCTGTGTTAGGAGAACAGCTTGCCCCGATTGTCTGTCTTAGTTTAGTAGCTTGCCCCGAGTCTATGTGTCTACGAAGGCAGTATCTGTGTTTCAGACTCTCTACGACATGCCCATTGGAGATTCCCTGTTTGACAAAGAAGGTGCCCTCCTTGTGCCGCGCCTCATGGAGAAAGCCAAGGACAGAGGTGTCACCATTCATCTGCCCGTGGATTTCATTATAGCTGACGCCTTTGCCGAGGACGCCAACAGTGGGAAGTCTGACCTTGAAAACGGCGTACCGGAAGGTCAGTTCTAAGATGTAAATGGGTGGCTCATGGGCCGGGGCGACTGGGCACCTACATTCGTCAAAACACACAGAGACCGTTTACATAAGCACACGATAAACATCTTTATCATTTCACTAGATTTTAATTAGCTGGATGCTAGTTTGTGTCAATGGCCGTCTTTGGCTTCTTATTTTAACCAAATGTTTCCAGGTCCCAGAGAGCTGAGATTGTTGCACTGCTTTGACTAATGGGATGTATCATAATGTTAACCGAGATTGTTACACTCTGATTAATGGGACATATCATAATGTTAACTGAGAGTGTTGCACTTCTTTGAATAATGGGACATATCATAATGTTAACTGAGATTGTTGCACTCCTTTGACTAATGGGAGATATAATGTTAACTGAGATTGTTGCACTCCTTTGACTACTGGGGATATAATGTTAACTGAGATTTTTGCACTCCTTTGACTACTGGGACATATAATTTTAACTGAGATTGTTGCAGTCCTTTGACTACTGGGAATGTAATGTTAACTGAGATTGTTGCACTCCTTTGACTACTGGGAATATAATGTTAACTGAGATTTTTGCACTCCTTTGACTACTGGGACATATAATGTTAACTGAGATTGTTGCACTCCTTTGACTACTGGGACATATAATGTTAACTGAGATTGTTGCACTCCTTTGACTACTGGTACATATAATGTTAACTGAGATTGTTGCACTCCTTTGACTACTGGGACATATAATGTTAACTGAGATTGTTGCACTCCTTTGACTACTGGGACATATAATGTTAACTGAGATTGTTGCACTCCTTTGACTAATGATACATCTCATAATGTTAATTCCGTACATAGGATCATAGCTTAGAATGTTAAAAAGCTCGGACCCATAAAAAAAACATGTCACATTTTCTTTGTAATTTACTCCTCTATAACATATTTGAAATGCACTACTATGTAGAAGTATAAAGACACCGTGTACACAAAATTGTTGATTGTTTTCAAAGTTAACTCTTTAATTGCATTAATTGGACTAACTAATACAATGTATTTGGACTATCCACCTTTTTTTTTGACCACCTACATTATCCCTGGACTGCCTACATTGTATCTGGACTAAGTATTCAACTTCCTGATTAGTTTAAAAAAAATTAATCTCCTTTTGCATGAATTCGTGACACTTACTTGTCCGTGGTAGAAAATTCACTGAAGTGCGTTAATTAGACAAAGGGTCAGGCACTGTGGGGTCGTAAGACGGTCACCTGTTTCTCTAAGCACCATACCAGATGATGACCAGATCTTATTCCATGACAGGAATGATGGGCCTCGACGTCGGAGAAGAGACCAACAAACGGTTCGCTGACGTCATCGAGAGAGCCCGGACCATTGTGTGGAACGGACCACCGGGGGTCTTTGAGTTGGACAAGTTCGCTTCAGGCACCCAGGCCATGATGGAAGCTGTCGTGAGGGTAGGCGGCAGTCGCTTGTATCTGTTTACAACCTGTTTGAACGGTCCATGGGAATATTAATACCAGCTGTAAGACGTTTAGTTTTTATAACGTAGATAAGTTAGGGGGAAGGTTTTATATCTACAAGATGTTCAAAGCACTGGTTCTATGGTCTAAATCTTCATGTGATCCCTATGGTCTAAATCTTCATGTGATCCCTATGGTCTAAATCTTCATGTGATCCCTATGGTCTAAATCTTCATGTGATCCCTATGGTCTAAATCTTCATGTGATCCTATGGTCTAAATCTTCATGTGATCCCTATGGTCTAAATCTTCATGTGATCCCTATGGTCTAAAATCTTCATGTGATCCTATGGTCTAAATCTTCATGTGATCCTATGGTCTAAATCTTCATGTGATCCCTATGGTCTAAATCTTCATGTGATCCCTATGGTCTAAATCTTCATGTGATCCCTATGGTCTAAATCTTCATGTGATCCCTATGGTCTAAATCTTCATGTGCCTATGGTCTAAATCTTCATGTGATCCCTATGGTCTAAATCTTCATGTGATCCCTATGGTCTAAATCTTCATGTGATCCCTATGGTCTAAATCTTCATGTGATCCCTATGGTCTAAATCTTCATGTGATCCCTATGGGTTAACACTAAAGTGTACTATCTCCCTCCGTGTTTACTTTTATCAGGTCACCAGAAAAGGGGCGACCACCATCATTGGGGGCGGGGACACAGCCACATGCGCCAAGAAGTTTCAAGCCGAGGACAAGGTCACCCACGTCAGCACAGGGGGCGGGGCTAGCCTGGAGCTACTGGAGGGTAAAATTTTACCTGGAATCGACTCACTGTCCCAGGCATCGACCAAGAAGGTACGTCCAACTCCGTATCCAGAAATTTGATCGAAAGAGATTTCGTCGACGATGAATTGATCGACGGTAATTTGATCGAACGGAAATTTGGTAGAATATTTTGTCTCCTCAGTTTTTAAGTTAAAATTTTGCTTCAAATTTCTTTTGGAAAGCATTATTTTGTTTTACTATATAGTATAGTGCATTCAAAAAGAAAATTGACGAAAATTTTAACGTGTGAGCTGAAAAAAAGATTCGACCAAAGTACCGTTCGATCAAATTATCGCCGTTCAATTTACCGTCGACGAAATTTATTTCCATCAAATTTCCGTCGAGCCACGGTATGTTGAACTCCGGTATATCGAACTCCCGGTATGTTGAACTCCGGTATGGGTGAGCATGTGTGGGTAACTTTATGAAGATCCTAACAATGATCTGTGAGTCAAATACATGGTTGCGACTCAGGACGTGCGACTGTCACATCAGTAGATAGAGTTGTATTGTATTTGGGCCACAGCACATGCATCCATTTTAAATTGTTTGGATTTCCTTAAATGTCTAGGAGTGAGCAAACACATTAACAGGCCATTAAAGTTGAACGCAATCACAGCGCTCTTCAAACAGAACCTTATTTGAAACATTGAGCAGAACGTTATTTGAAACATTAAGCAGAAAGTTATTTGAAACATTAAGCAGAACCTTATTTGAAACATTAAGCAGAAAGTTATTTGAAACATTATACAGAGCCTTATTTGAAACATCAAGCAGAACGTTATTTGAAACATTAAACAGAACCTTATTTGAAACATCAAGCATAACGTTATTTGAAACATTAAACAGAACCTTATTTGAAACATTAAGCAGAAAGTTATTTGAAACATCAAGCAGAACGTTATTTGAAACATTATACAGAACCTTATTTGAAACATTAAGCAGAACGTTATTTGAAACATTAAGCAGAAAGTTATTTGAAACATTAAGCAGAACCTTATTTGAAACATTAAACAGAACCTTATTTGAAACATTAAGCAGAAAGTTATTTGAAACATTATACAGAGCCTTATTTGAAACATCAAGCAGAACGTTATTTGAAACATTAAACAGAACCTTATTTGAAACATCAAGCATAACGTTATTTGAAACATTAAACAGAACCTTATTTGAAACATTAAGCAGAAAGTTATTTGAAACATTATACAGAACCTTATTTGAAACATTAAACAGAACCTTATTTGAAACATTAAACAGAAACTTATTCTGAAACATTAAACAGAACGTTATTTGAAACATGTTTCTCTTACTGTGTGCTGTTCCCTATCTATCTATATTGACATGTTATATCGTGGAAAACAAAAATCTCTGAAAAGCGTCTTCTTTCTCATTAATTTAATGCTGTTCCATTTAATTCGACCAACTTCGTCCCTTGTCCGCCAGAGTGATCTTGATAAGTTAAAGATTGAACAGTGTGACCTAGAGGGTCAGCGTGTGCTGATGAGGGTGGACTTCAACGTGTCGATGAAGGAGGGCGCCATCACCAACAATCAGCGGATAGCCGCCGCTCTACCCACCATCCAGTACGCCCTCGACAAAGGCGCCAAATCTGTGGTGATCATGTCCCACCTCGGGCGCCCCAACGGGCACCCCAAGTCCAAATTTTCCCTCAAAATCGTGGCGGAGGAGCTGGAGACCCTGCTGGGGAAGAATGTGATCTTTTTACCGAACTGCGTGGGGGGCGATGTGGTGGAAGCGTGCGAGGATCCCTGGCCGGGGTCCGTGATACTCTTGGAGAATCTGAGGTTTCACCCGGAGGAGGAGGGAATAGGGTTCATAGATGGGGAGTGGAGGAAGCCATCACCTGAAGCTGTCCAAGAATTCAGGTAAGTGGAGGGAATACGGACAAAAATCAATTTGGGGTGTAGTGTGTGGTGTGTGTGGGTGGGTTTGTGGGGGTGGGAGGGGGTTCTTCTCGTGACCCATTCACGTGATTGCACATGATTGAGTTTGAGGGAATTAAAGTAGAATAGATTTTGTAGAGTCTCATTTAAAATGAAACATTTAAGAATATTCTCAATGTGCGTGAGGAAAATTTGATTAAATTTATTCTTAGTAAAATTAAATATTTATGAATTTGAGACTTATTGTTTTGTTTAAATAGTCTATAAAAAAAAATGCCATGATTGAAAAATGTTCTTTGCATTACTCTTCAAAAGAATTATTTAAAAATTATTCAAAATAAAAAAATAAATTAAGCGATGGGAAAGAAAAAAAAAACAATGAAAGAGGAAACGAGAAAACAATAAGGGGTTCTGCGGTTCTGAGGATAAAACCCATGTGAACAAAAAAATTATAAAAAATTATTGAAAATTGAAACGCATAGATATTGTTTTATTTATAGCTGAACGATTCTGATTTTCAAGCACACATTGTCTTATAAAATCTTATCTTCAAAATTTCAAAAGAGAAATTCCAAATTATTCGTTTATTTATGTTCGGTTCCATACAACACATTTTAGCCTGGTTACGCGTCGCCTCGAAGAAATTAGCATGTTTGAATAAACTTTCTATAATATACCACAATCCTTGAGTCCCCATCTCGGAATCTCCAACTGCTGAATCCAGAAAATTTGGGATCCGTCTGACTTTTCATGATCTTCCATTTTTTGTTTGTTTCTAAACTCCAGGAATGGCCTGAGCATGCTGGGAGATGTGTACATCAATGACGCGTTCGGCACGGCCCACAGAGCCCACAGTTCTGTGGTGGGGATCACTGCCAACAAGAAGGCGTGTGGCATGCTGATGCGGAAGGAACTGGACTTCTTCGAGCGGATCCTGGAGACACCAGAGCGACCCTTGCTGGCCATTCTTGGAGGGGCGAAGATCTCAGACAAGATACCGCTCATAGTGAACTTGTTGGATGTGGTGGATGAGATGATTATCGGTGGAGGTAGGTGGATGAGATGATTATCGGTGGAGGCAGGTGGATGATATGATTATTGGTGGAGGTAGGTAGATGAGATGATTATTGGGTGAGGTAGGTGGATGAGATGATTATTGTTGGAGGTTAATGGATGAGATGATTATTGGAGGTTTGTGGATGAAATTATTCTTGTTGTAGGTTGGTTTAATAAATAATGATTATATATGTGGATAGTTATTTGGAGAAGTTTATTATTAATGATGGTTAACAGATGAGATTATTACCTTTGCTGAAAGACTGACAAGATGCTTATATTGGAGGACTACAGGTTTGCTTACAAAATTATAATTGATTATCTTAGCTTGACATACTGACATTGATATTTAAAACGTTAATTTTTTTGTGTCTATTTAAAGGGATGGCCTTCACCTTCTTGAAGGAGCTGCGCGGAATGGCTATTGGAGACTCGTTGTATGACAAGGGTGGGGCTGAGATGGTGCATGAGATCATGGAGAGAGCTGAGAGGAATGGGGTTCAGATCCACTTGCCAGAGGATTTCATTACAGCAGATAAGTTTGCAGACGATGCCGCGCTAGGGGTTGGTGACGTCGCAGTGGGAATTCCCGAAGGTCAGTCTCCCCGCCCCACCCCTTTTAAAAAAAAAAATTGTACCGTGCCACTAAATGTTTGTTGGATTGGTCGAACATTGCAAACCTGTGTTTGTAAATGTTGTTTATATTAGTCGACCATTGCAAACCTGTGTTTGTAAATGTTGGTTGGATTGGTCGACCATTGCAAACCTGTGTTTGTAAATGTTGGTTGGATTGGTCAACCATTGCAAACCTGTGTTTGTAAATGTTGTTTAGATTGGTCAACCATTGCAAACCTGTGTTTGTAAATGTTGTTTATATTAGTCGACCATTGCAAACCTGTGTTTGTAAATGTTGGTTGGATTGGTCAACCATTGCAAACCTGTGTTTGTAAATGTTGGTTGGATTGGTCAACCATTGCAAACCTGTGTTTGTAAGTGTTGGTTGGATTGGTCAACCATTGCAAACCTGTGTTTGTAAATGTTTTTTAGATTGGTCAACCATTGCAAACCTGTGTTTGTAAATGTTGGTTGGATTGGTCAACCATTGCAAACCTGTGTTTGTAAATGTTGTTTAGATTGGTCAACCATTGCAAACCTGTGTTTGTAAATGTTGGTTGGATTGGTCAACCATTGCAAACCTGTGTTTGTAAATGTTGGTTGGATTGGTCAACCATTGCAAACCTGTGTTTGTAAATGTTGGTTGTATTGGTCGACCATTGCACACCTGTGTTAGTAAATGTTGGT
>CAXITT010000774.1:274146-335552 GCA_964033795.1 Lymnaea stagnalis
CCCCCCCCACACCCCCCCCCCCGAAAAAAATCTGAAGTGCCCCCCCACCCCCGGGGGAAAATTTCTGAAATAATCACTGCCCCCGTTTTAAGACCCAACACCCACAGAGCAACACCTAGTGACCCACAATTATTATAAATCCAAATTCACTGACTGACATCGCTTGACCCACGGGTACTGACCCACGTGTACTGACCCACCGCTGGTGACCCGTACCCCTGACCAAGATCTTCTGGAACATAGCTGCTGAGGTGGCCTACAAGACGCTCAGACAAGACTACTTGTCATGCTATAAAATAACTCCGACCCCCAGCCCCCCACCTTTTCCTAAACTAACCAATGACTTTAACCAGACAGTATATAGCAATATCTCGACCAGACAGTACATAGCAATATGTCATGTTAACGTTGTAGAAGAAATGGAAGGACAATGGGAATGTTGAACATACACAATTATGATAGAATATGTCGGTGGGCAGTCATGAAAAGAAAGTTTTTACAAAAATGTTGTCATTACTCTCTAGCTACACTATGCATAAATCTCGTTCACTAAGATTGTAACAAGTTTTGAATTCAATGTTGTGTGCAATATAAATAATGAGAACTGTACCAACAAAAAAAAAAAACCCCAACAACATACAATTAAATTGTAAAATTTTCAATATTCTTAGTACTGCCTATTTCAGAGCTAAAATACGCTCTGTAAATAGACAGCTAGTATCTAAAAAAAAATAAAAAATAAGCAATGTTATTTGCCATTTTATATAGAAGGCTAGGCTTACACCTGCTACTATCTCAGGCAACCCGACATGTTTATGGCATCCTCAGGCTGTCACTAGCTCTGTGACTAGCACAATCTTTACTAATGGTTTGCATAGCACTTGTTGCAGTTGTGAATATCAAACATTCCGCTTTGAAATCGTATTAATCCTCTCAAATATCCCCCTTGGTATAATAGAGGAAATGTCATCGAATATCACCTTGTAATTGACATTAAATAGGCCACTTTGACATGTCACGAATGTCGTTACAAATCTCAGTTGGACATGTCACCAATGTCGTGACATATCCCAGTTGGACATGTCACTAATGTCGTTACATATCCCAGTTGGACATGTCGGTGATGTCTTGGAATGTCGTGGATTTAGAGATTCCCAGAAATCTCATGACGGAGACCTTGAACTTGACGTTGAGGAGAATGTAGATGACGAAGTTAATCCCAGAGTTCATCAGGGCGAGTAAGTTGAACGTGTTGTACAGGAACCTGGGGACGGGGCTGTAGTAGTCGACGCCCATGCACACCACCGTGGGCGTCAGGCACATGAAGTACACCCCGAATACTGTCAGGAAGAATTTAATGCTCTTCAGTCGCAGGTTTCCCTTCTTCCGGGGCGCCGATGTGATTACAGAACTTTTAACACTATTTATTTTATCCTGGGGCGCCGGGGTGATTGCAGAACTTTTAACACTATTTATTTTATCCTGGGGCGCCGAGGTGATTGCAGAACTTTTAACACTATTTATTTTATCCTGGGGCGCCGGGGTAATTAAAGAACCTTTCACACCATTTATTTTATCCTGGGGCGCCGGAGTAATTACAGAACTTTTCACACCATTTATTTTATCCTGGGGCGCCGGGGTAATTACAGACCTTTTAGCACCGTGTATTATATCCCGGGGCGCCGCGGCGATCACAGAATTTTCCCCACCATTCATTTTATCCGGGTGTCCGATTTTTCGCGCTTCAATTTCAGAGGCTTCCATGATCGCGATTGTCAAAACATCAGCCTGAGTTTGACAGAAGGTTCTCAGTGCAGTGGTAACACTTGGTGTGACGCTACGTGTGCTCGAGACCTTGTCGTGACTACGTACAAAACTGGGGTCACTCGTGTGCGCTGCTTTGGGCGCACTATGGTCACACGACTGCGATGTATCTGAAGCGAGACACTGAGACGTCCGAGTTGCCGCCACCCGAGACGGCGGCTCACTGACCACCGGCGCCGCCGCGTCAATGATCCTCCGCTGGCGGTAAGCCGTGTACAGAATCTGCGTGTACAGCACGAAGTCTAAGACGATGAGGATGGAGTAGATGGTCAGGTTGGTGTAGAAGAGATACCCCACGGGCATGACCAGCGTGATGTCGCATTTGGGCACGCCAGCGGCATCGTTGTGGATCAGCTGGGGCAGCAGCCCGTAGAGCACGCCGAACACCCACGTCAGGCAGACGAGGACGAGGACGTACCGCCTGGTGACCACCCGCTTGTAGGCGTACGGTCGCAGGATGTAGATGTAGCGGTCGGTGGCGATGAGCGTCATGGTGATGCTGGACACGATGGACACGCCGAGGTTGAGGCCGAAGATAAACGCGCAGAAGTGGATGTTGCGGTCGAAGAGCCTGTCCCGCAAGGAAGGGATGTAGAAGAGGGACAGCGGGATCAGGCCGAGGCCCACAACCAGGTCGGACGCGGCCAGCGAGGTAACGTACATGTTGGACAGCGTCCGGAGGAAGGGCGTCCGCCTGATGACGACTATCGTGAGGATGTTGACGAACGTGATGAACAGGGACATGAGCAGTGACGTCATCGCCAGGACCACGGACTGGACGTTTAGGTCGCTGACGAGCAGTACACTGGACGTGACATTTGACGTGACCTCGCTTCCCGTGACACTCGACGTGGCGTGATCCATGGGGGTGAACATACACACTTAACACATTTTACGATGCTTTGCACACAATGTATGGACTGGACATTTGCTGTAGCCCAGGGTCTAAGTGGGCTAGAGTTAGGGATCTACGCGTCAGTTAGACAATTGAAGTCTGGCTAAAAAGTGGACATTTATATTTTTTATAAAGAAGAATATCGTTTTTTGAGACGATTGCGATAAAAAGCGGATTGTTGTACAATCAATAACAGCAATAATAACTGTAAGATAATCGAATCGGTTTCTTGCAGTGCGATCTCTTACATTTCTATTACATATTTATTAAATTCCTTCGGTCTGTGTTCAACGACCTTTCTTTTTTTTTTTTGAGGGAGTAGCCATTTTATAAATTATACCTGGTTAAAAATATACATATAGGCGCAATCTGCCTGGTCAATATATTTGGGCGCAGTCGGACACGGAGTAATTAAAAGTCAGTATTGAGTATTCATTAAAAACAGCCGCATCTGTTCCCCCAATTGTTTTGCTGCTCTCTAGGATGCCACATCTCAGCAAAGTGCTAGTTTTTAAAGTTTTATTTTTTATTCTGTTTTTTTTCCCCTGTTGTTTGTCCAAGCTTCCTGCCGACACGTTCGTTGTTTTGTTGCATTCTTTTTTTTTTCAGGTTTGGCCCCACTTTGTTTTTACTCATTTCCTATTCCCCCCCCCTCCCAAAGAGCAGCATGTGGCAGCGGTGGAGCCGTGGGGGTGGGAGGTTACATTGTAACGTCATTGCTTAGGTTTGAACACACTGCAAGTCCTTTCCCCTCGGTTTTCTTTATTTCACTTTGTAAGCCCATGTTTAGATGACGTTAAATCTTCCAGACACAAGTAAGTGAGACACTTGAAGTCGCGATGAAGCTTCAGGCTTGAGCTGAAACTGCAAAATGTGAAATTTAGATTATGACCTTATTTACAAACGGTTACATCGGGTTTGGTATGCTCATCATATAAATATACATTATTTTTAAAGACCACCGTTATATGGTTGTATTAGTAAATGTTGGGTTCATTTTTAATTCAACTACAAACGAACTTGTATTCAGTAGAGTTTGCTACAACGATGCTTTTCAACTTATGTTAACACCAAATTATTCCCCCCCCCCCCAATTCATTTCGTCTAATACTATGACGTAATAAACACCCGACGAGGTACTCACCCATACAAATACTTTAATGATTAATGATGTTTTAAAATTCCGTTGTAACAATGATAAAGCTTCATCGCCAACGAAAGTGGCGACCACTCTCTGACACCAATGTAGCTCTTCACTCTGTCTGTTGTGGGTAATACATTAATAATATTCTCTACAGCAGTGGTTCTCAACCTTCCTAATGCCGCGACCCTTTAACACAGCTCCTCATGTTGTGGTGACCCTTCAAACATAAAAATTATTTCGTTGCTTCTTCATAAATATATTATTTATGTTTCCGATGGTCTACTACGACTCCTGTGTAAGAGTCGTTCGACCCCAAATGGGGCGCGGAAAGGGGGGGGGGGTTCGCGACCCACAGGTTGAGAACCACTGATCCACAGTACAGAAGATATATAGATATGTTTTCACTTCTGTATTGAGTAAATATATTTGCTTTCATCCTCACATTTATTTCACAATTTATTATATCCAAGAATCAGAAGGCCACCTCTTCAACATAGCAACCTAAACCTCTTCCCTTATCTATACAATGTTGGGTCTCAGTTGATTCTACCTATGTATCCGATTAGCATTCAGAAAGATGTTCTGTCCTTCCCGATTAGAAAAATTGCCATTCTCTCGTCCCACCTATTTTTTTTTTTTTGAATCACCTATCACAATATGATCTAATTATTCTATTCAATGGAACAGGCACGTTATTAAGTAATCTGGTACCTAAATGCTGTCCCAGATTTTATCTTACTTTCAGTCTCGTGTTTGTGTAGGGCTAACATTGCAGAGACTAGCATTCGCTAGTTGAACAATTCCATAATTTGTTTTCTTTTTAAAAATAGTTAAATCAATAGAGAAACGCTTCTGAAATCTATAACTAATTTTCTATAAGATGGGCTTACTTCTGAAATCTATAACTAATTTTCTATAAGATGGGCTTACTTCTGAAATCTATAACTAATTTGCACAAACATGGCTTACTTCTGAAATATAAAACTTGTTTGCATAACATGGATTACTTCTGAAATATATAACTAATTTCCTATAACATCACTAACTTCTGAAATATATAACTAATTTTCTATAACATGGCTAACTTCTGAAATCTATCAATAAATTGCAATAACATGCCTTACTTCTGAAAGCTAATAACTAATTTTCTATCACATGGGCTTACTTCTAAAATATATAACTAATTTCCTATAACATGGCTTACTTCTATATCTATAACTAATTTGCTATAACATGGCTTACTTCTAAAATATATAACTAATTTCCTATAATATGGCTTACTTCCATATCTATAACTAATTTGCTATAACATGGCTTACTTCTAAAATATATAACTAATTTCCTATAACATGGCTTACTTCTATATCTATAACTAATTTGCTATAACATGGCTTACTTCTAAAATATATAACTAATTCCATATAACATGGCTTACTTCCATATATATAACTAATTTGCTATAACATGGCTTACTTCTAAAATATATAACTAATTTCCTATAACATGGCTTACTTCTATATCTATAACTAATTTGCAATAACATGGCTTACTTCTGAAATATAAAACTTGTTTGCAATAACATTATAAAAAGTGTTGGACTGCAATAAAGCTTTAAAATATATTAATAAGACACGAACAAATTGTGTCAATAGAACAATATGAGTTAGCTTTAATTTGTTCGTGTCTTATTAATATATTGCAATAACATTGCTTACTTCTGAAATATAAAACTAATTTGCTATAACATGGGCGCACTTCTGAAATCTGTTTTTTAACAAAATTGCTATATTCCGCATGGACTAACTTCTAAAGTCTGCTTCAACTTCACTACACAGACATCCAAAACAATCCAACGAAATAACACACGTCATTTTACGTTACACCCGCCTGGTTCTGGGGGTTTTCCCCCTTTATTGAATTACCTCCCGCTATCAGATAAGCCGTCTCTATTCGATCTCTATCTTAAACTGTCCCATTGAAACGTCATAGAAATGTCAGTTATCTTACCTCTGGACTAAGTTGAGATCTCGATGTTTCCCTGGGACCACGTTGAGGTTAATGCCCCGTCCAACGTGTAGTTGCCCGGGCCACCCCCAGTGGCTCACCTTACGATCAATACATTTGACACATGGAGCTCTCAATGAGTCGTTTAAACTTTGTGGTGCACTCGGAAGTTTACAAATAGAGGGACAAGCCCCCGAACACAATAAAATACTAGTAAATATCCCCGTCACTTTTATTTGAAATTTATAATAACAAATTGAGCGATTGGACTAATGCTAGGGGGGGTTGGACTAATGGACTGGGTGATTGGACTAATGCTAGGGGGGGTTGGACTAATGGACTGGGTGATTGGACTAATGCAATGGGTGATTGGACTAATGCAATGGTGGATTGGACTAATGCAATTGGGGGGGGGGGGGCGGTGGACTAAGGGACTGGGTGAATGGACTAATGCGTACGTACAGGTACAAGAGGCAGATTAACAGAACTGAATAACCGGATTTTTTTTCGTCACATTGTTTTATAAACACTTACAATAGATTCGTTACACATACCAATTGCAATATAACCCTTACAAAAGCACATTAGATCACTTACGATAAACACATTAGAATCCTTACAATAAACACATTAGAACAATTACAATAAACACATTAGAGCACTTACAATTATAAGTAATATAACGCTTTTAGCAGGACTTGACAATAGAACATTTTCACACAAACACACACACACCCAAAAGTAGTGCAACACTTCTAGTAGAACATGACAATAGAACATGTTCACACAAACACACACACACACACAAAAGTAGTGCAACACTTCTAGTAGAACATGACAATAGAATACTAACGATAGAACAACTTCACGTCCAACAGAACAGTTCCAAAAGAACACTTCCATTTGAATACTTTCAAAATAACATTACACACATTACTGACTCCGTGCTCTAGGTATCAAATGTTTGGAGGGGCAGACGCCCAGGTAGGTGCCCGACTACCACAGAGATAGAAACGACCATGGCTAACCATGTACAAGTTGACCAAACTCTTCAGTCTGATTTAGACGCAATGACTTTGACTTTTATTGCTAATGGGAAGGCTAATTATTTGTTCAAGTACTGATTCATAGCACTCACACACACACACACGCTGTTGCTATTTTGGACGAGATGTTTTGTTTGTTTGTTTGTTTGTCTTTGTTGTATCTCACCACGAAGGGAGGTCTGTTCTTATAGCTCTCTATCCTCGTGATCTTAAATTTCCCCGTATTTCTTTTCTTATTTCTTGTAACTTACATCTTTCCAAAACAGTTCGGTCTGTTCAAATCGTATCTTTGACAGCAACGCTACATACATTATTTTACTTCCTGTAATTTTTTCCCAATAAACATTTTTTATTTGGGTTGTTTTTTTTGGTTTTGGAAAACCCAACTTCCGGCAATAGCAAAACATATCACGGGGAACGCCAAACACTAGAGTTTTAAACTGTTTTCTAATTCTTGTTGTTTCTTCTTTTTTTTTCCCCCTGTCTGCTGAGGAAGGCTCTTGGCCGAAACGTTCATATCTCATGGTCCTGTCTTTTGATTCAAGCTTCCACATACCTCGTTCTACTATTTTTTGCTTCACACAGCTTGAACACACAGGGGTCCTTCATTTATTACCATTTATTACTAAGAGCTGTACGAGCCATTCATTACTGAAAGTTATGAACAACCACCTTATGTTAAGTGCTCTAAGAGGCTTTTATATATAAGAGTTATAAACAGGCATCCCGTGCTAAGATCTATAAGAGCCATATATGACTAAGAGCCATAAACCTACATATAATGCTAAGAGCTATAAGAGCCATTTATTACTAAGAGCAATAAACCTACATTTAATGCTGAAAGCTATAAGAGCCATTTATCCCTACATACAATGCTAAGAGCTATAAGAGTCTGGCAGTAGTGGTGGGCGGTACAATCTCCTCCTTTGTCAATGTGAAGTCAGGGGTCCCCCAGGGATCAGTCCTGGGCCCCCGTTTGTTCCTAGCATACATTAATGACCTACCGGAGAAACTGACATCACAGGCAAGACTGTTCGCAGATGACACAGCAGTGTATAGGACGATCGCCAACAGATCTGACCAGGACCAGCTGCAACAGGATCTCAATCTGTTAGCTGAGTGGGAGATGAGCTGGGACATGGAATTTCACCCTGCCAAGTGCCAGACACTATCAATCTCTAGAAGTTGTACTCCTCTACACTACCAATACAAACTGCACGGCCATATACTTGAGCAAGTTTCCTCCGTAAAGTACCTGGGTGTTACCATTCAAAGAGAGGTCCGCTGGGACGAGCATATTAACAATGTATGTAACCAAGCAAACCAAGCCTTGGGGTTCTTAAGGCGAAATCTAAAGATTGGCAACTCCTGTGTGAAAGAAAGAGCATATAAAGCCTTTATCCGTCCGATTTTAGATTATGCATCTTCAGTCTGGGACCCATTTACCCAGAAGAGCATTGACAGGTTGGTGGCGGTCCAGCGACGAGCAGCACGCTTTGTCCTAAACCACTACAGGAATACCTCTAGTGTTGGCAGCATGCTGGAAACACTAGGCTGGTCACCATTGGAGGAACGACGACGACAATCCAGGATCTCCATGATGTACAAGATAAAAAATGGGCTGGTCCACTGTTCCAGAATTAAACAGAAACTCGTCCCTCTCCCCCATAGACAGCGACGAGGCCATGACAGGCAATTCAGGCTCATACCAGCAAGAAGCCAGTATAGGAGCAGCTGATTCCTGCCCAAGACAATCAGGGACTGGAACCATCTTTCAAAAGGAACAGTTGAGGCGACAACACTAGACACATTTGTGTCTATTGCCTCAAGCCTTGTTTGGGGATCACGTATTAAAGGAGTAGTGGTGGTCATTGTCAAACATGGCAAATCCCATCTACATGCATAGGAGCCAAAATGATCAATAAATTGATCGTGGGCCCTTAAGATATAGAAGAAGAAGAAGTCATTTATTACTAAGAGCCATAAACCTACATAAAATGTTGAGAGCTATAAGAGCCATTTATTACTGAGAGCCATAAAGCTACAGATAATACTAAGAGCTATAAGTGCCATTTAATACTAAGAGCCATAAACAGTCATCATATTCTAATACTTCAAGCCATCTATTGTTTAGAGCTAAGGCCACAGAAGTATACTGCTTCATTGTAAATCAATTTATACATTTAGAAAAAAAAAATAAAACTTAGTGTTTGTCAATGAAGTTGTTAAAACATGACTGATGACTTCAGTCATCCAGGCCACTTATGGTGTCGTCGTACGAATGGAAACTTAACTTTGATCCTGACAGATAATTATCATCGATTGCTGATTCTGATAAAACTTTATAAGAGATTGTTTATTTTATCCTCTATTTTATTTCCTGGGGTAGAGAGCTTGAAATGTTTCTACCCCTAAAATAAATGTTTCCTCCCGCTTATCAAATGTTTTCACCCCATTATCGAATGTTTCCACCCATATCAAATGTTTCCCCCACATCAGATGTCCCCCCTCCCCACATCAAATGTTTCATCCCCCACATCAGATGTTCCCCCCTACATCAAATGTTTCATTCCCCACATCAGATGTTTCATTCCCCACATCAGATGTTTCATTCCCCACATCAGATGTTTTATTCCCCACATCAGATGTTTCATTCCCCACATCAGATGTTTCACCCCCTACATCAAATGTTTCATTCCCCACATCAGATGTTTCATTCCCCACATCAAATGTTTCATTCCCCACATCAATTGTTTCATTCCCCACATCAGATGTTTCACCCCTACATCAAATGTTTCACCCCCTACATCAGATGTTTCACCCCCTACAAATAATTGCAAAACTCTACCAGAATGGGATTAACGATCATCAAAGTCACAGAAAATAAACGTCACCAATACGTACAAAGTGTTAATCCTGAGTTTGATGTATAGTAAAATCACCCCCCCCCCCGGGCCCAAACCCGTGCCCTACGGTAAAATTGACCTCGTCCAGGGACGGACACACACACCCACATACACATACGAACATCTTTGATATACTAATGGCCCTTCAGTTTTCATTGAAAGATCAGATCAATCGAAATGTTTCAGAATCTTCTTAAGTTAAACAACGCATTAAACAAACCAAAAATCTTCTCTGCTTGATGCCAGCGATCAAATCGCCGTAGTTCAGCGGTCATCTAAGAATAGTATGTCATTTATATAAAGTCTTCTCACCCAAACATGTGTATCACCAACACAGACATACCAAAATGGACACACCAACACACACATACATACACACATGCCAGCACACACATCTACACAGACACCACAAAGTGTACGAACGAACACCGACTCACCATTCCTCACACACGCAACATCTCATTTTTTTTTTAAATTAATGGAATGTTTTGAAGACGGGAAACAGTAATGTGATTGTGTAAACACGCACCGTCTTAAAGTCAGTGTATAGCCATGGTTGCCAGGGCAACCCTTTGTCAGAAATGGGACACGAGAATCGCTCCGCCCTTTGATTCAATGAGAACTTTAATCGAGAAGATTGCCGTTCTATTTCGTAGGTGAATTGTTAAAACTTTTATTAAAAAAAACAACTAAAGTCAATGTTTGTTATCGAAATGCACGTGTTTAAATAAAAATGTCCAATGGTGGCCCATCGAGCCATTACTTGTTAGTGTTTGTTTTTTTTTAAAAGAAATATTTGATGTATGAGGGATTGGTGGTTCTATACTGACCAAATCTTAACACGGACCCCCAGTCCAAATCTGATTATGAGCCCCCCAGTCAAAATCTTAACATGGACCCCAATCTAAATCTTAAAATGGAGCCCTAGTCCAAATCTTAACATGGACACCAATTCCAAATCTTAACATGGACCCCCCCCCCCCCCCGTCAAAATCTTAACATGGACACCCCCCGCCACAGTCCAAATCTTAACATGGACCCCCAGTACAATTTTCCACTGACACTATATCAAGGACCTAAAAGCACAAAACTGTCGTTTCTCCTTTATTATGGCGTTCACCAAATCAGTGACGTATGCCCAGTGACGTCCCTTGTTATTGCGTTCTTCTCACTTATCTGATTGGGTCTTTAAACCTTCGTGCCAATCAAACTTGTTCGACTGCAAAGTTCAGTTGGTGTATACAGAGCCATCCCGACAAAACAAATGACTCTGGGGGTTTCTTAATCTATCCTCTGGGATTCTGGTGGGATCATAGTTCTTATCCTGTACAACAGTAGGCAGCCTATCACAATGGTAGGCAGCCTTTCACAACAGTAGGTCCCAATGGTAGGCAGCCAATCACAATGGTAGGCCACAATGGTAGGAAGCCTATCACAATGGTAAGTCACAATGGTAGGAAGCCTATCACAATGGTAGGTCATAATGGTAGGCAGCCTTTCACAATGGTAGGCAGCCCCTCAAAATGGTAGGTCACAACAGTAGGCAGCCGTTCACATTGGCAAGTCACAATGGTAGTCAGCCTCCGTTACAAACATATCAGATAACACACCTTGGTACAACCATGTAAACTAACACACCTTGGTACAACTAACGTCTTTTGGTATTACTAACGCCTATTAGTAAAACTAACAGCTTTGGTACAAGAGTAAATTTCAAATGATGCATTTCAGACCCTAGAATTTTGGTTGGGAAAAAAAGACAATTTGATTATTTTTGATTTTTTTTGGGTGTGTTTTGTCATTGTTGTTGTTGTTACAAATGTTGGGTTTTTCCCTTCAACTGACAGCGTGACAACGTTCGATAACTCGAACACACAAAACAAAACAAAAACAAAAAACGTGCAGAACATCAATAACCGCCACTGGGAGTTAGGCGCCATGAAATCATTATAATCAAAGTGCTTTGGGGGGGGGGGGGGGGGGGGGGGGGGGGTGAGGGCTTTGGGGGGGGGGGGGGTGAGGGCGGGGGGGGNCATTGTTGTTGTTGTTACAAATGTTGGGTTTTTCCCTTCAACTGACAGCGTGACAACGTTCGATAACTCGAACACACAAAACAAAACAAAAACAAAAAACGTGCAGAACATCAATAACCGCCACTGGGAGTTAGGCGCCATGAAATCATTATAATCAAAGTGCTTTGGGGGGAGGGGGTGGGGGGTGGGGGGTGTGAGGGCTTTTGGGGAGGAGGGTGTGAGGGCTGGGGGAGTACTTGCATGTTTACAGTCTTGTGAACATTTTATTACGGTTAAATTCGAATTTGAAAATTTTTTTTCCCAACAAATCGTTTAAAAAATTTTAAAACATATTTCTGAAAATCCATAAAATATTTTTTTTAAAAAAATATTCTATAAAATGCAACTTTAGAGAAAAAACGACTGCAGATCAGGTAGACAATTTAATACCATTTTTTTTTTTTCTGCGAACAAAACCAACTCGCTAACAACTAGATATTTTATTGTTCCCCTGTTTCTGTTTGCTTGAGAAGACTTTATGGCCGAGAAGTCCGTTCTTTAATTTGATCTTAGCAGGTTGTCCCTGCGGAAAGGAGTGCCGAGGGCGGTGGTTCGCCGCGGGTGACAATTTTTTCTTTATATGGTTGGGGTGGCACTTTTGGCAAACTGCAGAGTATTGTTCGTGGGAGGGTGGGGGTGGCCTCACGTTCTGATTATCTGACGCAACAAACTGTGATTGGACACTGGACACAACAAAACACTGCGATTGGACACTGGACACAACAACACACTGCGATTGGACACTGGACACAACAACACACTGCAATTGGACACTGGACACAACAACACACTGCGATTGGACACTGGACACAACAACACACTGCGATTGAACACTGGACACAACAACACACTGCAATTGGACACTGGACACAACAACACACTGCAATTGGACACTGGACACAACAACACACTGCAATTGGACACTGGACACAACAACACACTGCAATTGGACACTGGACACAACAACACACTGCAATTGGACACTGGACACAACAACACACTGCAATTGGACACTGGACACAACAACACACTGCAATTGGACACTGGACACAACAACACACTGCAATTGGACACTGGACACAACAACACACTGCAATTGGACACTGGACACAACAACACACTGCAATTGGACACTGGACACAACAACACACTGCAATTGGACACTGGACACAACAACACACTGCAATTGGACACTGGACACAACAACACACTGCGATTGGACACTGGACACAACAACACACTGCGATTGGACACTGGACACAACAACACACTGCGATTGGACTTTAAAAAAACAGTTTTAAAATGGATGGCAAAGGGTGTCCGGGTGTCGATCATCAGCGTTTAAGAGTCAACACACCAAATGGCAATCCTACAACCATACCTCAACTATCGTACAGCCATGCCTAAACCATTTTACAGCTATACCTAAACTATTTTACAGCTATACCTAAACTATCTTACAGACATAACTAAATTATCTTACAGCTATACCTAAACTCTCTTACGGCCATACCTAAACTATCTCACAGACATACCTAAATTATCTTACAGCAATACCAAGTCAACAAAGGGAATCTTACAAGATGTGCTAATCCTAACCAAGAGTGTCACATTGTCCATGATTTTAAGCAGGCAGTCACATTGTTATACTTTTAATCAGAAGGTCACATGTCTTAGTTTCAACCAGAAGGTCATATGTCATAGTCTCGACCAGAAGGTCACATGTCTTAGTTTCGACCAGAAGGTCACATGTCTTAGTTTCGACCAGAAGGTCACATGTCTTAGTTTCGACCAGAAGGTCACATGTCTTAGTCTCGATCAGGAGGTCACACGTCTTAGTTTCAACCAGAAGGTCACATTGACTCGGTCTCGCGCCCCAGGAGTTCGACTCCGCAGCGCAGTCTGAAACCGTCGCGTGCTTTGTAAAATGATTGTCTGTCGGCTAATGTCTCCTTTCTGCCGGGCTTAAGCTCACAACAGGAAAAAATAGAGCCATTAACTCCCCGAAGCCTTTTAACTAATTAATTAAAGCTGATCAAAGCGCCACGCGGGGCAACGCTTGGAAACATTGTACCGGTAATGTTCTCTAAATGCTATCATAAAATGTGTACTTGTATCTTATCTGAATACTATGATGCAGTTTTTGCTTTACATCTTAATCTAAATGCCATGATAAAATATATACTTCGTATCTTATCTAATTACTGTAATAAAATGTGTTCTTGTATATTATCTAAATGCTACCATAGCATTATTTTGCACTTGTATGTTATCTTAATACTACAAAAATATTTTAAGTTGTGCTTTTTAAAGTAAAATAATATGTTTTGCTTGTAACTTACCTAAATACAATCGTCTAATTTGAAAAAGCCCGCCAAACAATGGCGGTGGTGTCGATGCTTGCACATTCCTATCTGCTGAAGTAACGTGGCGAACCGTGCATTCAAGTAACGTACTGTTTATGAGAATCCCAATTTAGTGCTAACTTATGGTGCAATTTTTATTTTGCGCGCCCACTGTACACAGCGTGACAACCATGCATCCATACACACCCCAGCGAATGATTATTTGTGGTATGATTATAGGCCTACAGCCATGGGCGCCCGCAGGTAGGGGCAAGGGGGGGGCACTTGGGCCCCCCCCCCTGAATTGATTGGATAAAAATTTTTTAGACAAAAATAGACAAAAAATGTATTAAAGTAAAGAGAAAATAAAGAGAAAGTAACTAAGCTGATGTCCTGTCCGTTCTTTCACCATACAAATAAGCTACAGTCAATTAAAACTATATTAAAACATTACTAAAAAAAAGAAAAAAAATGTATTAAAGAAAAGAGAAAATAAAGAGAAAGTAACTAAGCTGATGTCCCGTCCGTTCTTTCACCATACAAATACGCTAAAGTCAATTAAAACTATATTAAAACATTACTACAAAAATTTTGCCCCCCCCCCCTGGGAAGTTAATCGATTTTTTTGCCCCCCCCCCCTAGAAAGTTTTCTGCGGGCGCCCATGCCTACAGCTGTATTAAAGGGTCGCGGCATTTGGAAGGTTGAGAACCACTGGTCTAGCAGCTGCAGGGGTGTTCTGCTTTATAATCAAACTTAATGAACGGACCCCTAGACGGCTGATTGTTTAATTAAATATCTGAAATCTACTCTCAAGTGGTAGCGCTCTGACATTTTCAAATTGAAACGAAATCGCCGGACAAGACTTAACCACACAGCGACACACGAGCTTTACCTGTGACATACATGTCATAGACGTCATTGACATCCGAAATATGTGATTGGCATCCGAAATGTGTGATTGACATCCGAAATATGTTATTGACATCTGAGATCTATGACTGGCATCCGAAATGTGTTATTGACATGCGAATTACGTTACTGGCATCCGAAAATATGCGAATGAAATCCGACAACATGATTAGCATTCCAAAACACGTGATCGACAACCCCTGACACAGCCACGTCCAAACAAGTCATGGAATGTCACGTGGACTGACTTCCGGGCCGTTTGAGCAGCTGGTGCCGGTGGTGTTGTTTCAGAGCTGAGGCTGAGCTTTGATCCCATTCCAGCCCGGCCCGGACTCACCAGTCAAATGTTTGGATACCATCATAACACGAGATTGGGGGTGAGGGGGGTGAACGGGTGCAGCGGTGGGGTCGGGGTGGGTGGGAGGCGTCTGGTAAACACATTATTTATCCCGTTCATTTGGGAGACTACCTTTCTGCTCACTTTGAGTTTGTTGGTGGCCTGATTGTAGCATCAAATTTGGTTGTCCCACGTGACCTTACTCAATAATGCTTGGGTGGGCGTCCTGCACGCGAACAGCTGAGTTGGTGACACAGATCCGTGTGGTGCTGACACAGGCCCGTGTGGTGCTGACACAGACCCGTGTGGTGCTGACACAGACCCGTGTGCTGCTGACACAGACCCGTGTGGTGCTGACACAGACCCTGTGTTGCTGACACAGACCGTGTGTCTTGCTGACACAGACCGTGTGCGTTGCTGACACAGACCGTGTGTGTTTCTGACACAGACCATGTGTTTCCACGGTTGTTGGAGGGAAGGTTGATTGTGCAATCAAGAATTGTGCCATTAAAAACACTTTGCTGTGTTGTGGTTGTTAAAAAAAGTTGTTAAAAAAACAACAACAATTCTTCTTTTGTCGATAGTTCAAATATTAAAATTTTAATACTTAAAAGAATTTTTTAAAATTTAAACTTTAAAAAAAAAAAGACTTTCTATCATAGACTATATTAAACCATTAAAAAGAAGAATAAAAAAAAAAAAAAAAACTCTTAAAATGCGTTGCGCAAAGAAAGTCTGTGAAGAAAATAGATTTAAAAATCAATAAAAATAATGCATATAATTTAAGTTTCTTCGACACTTAACTCGAAACCTATGGCTTCCTAGTCTGTTAGAGCGCCCTTCTACACTTCTTCACAGACTTTCTTTTCAGATTTCAGCTCAGATTTCATAATAAAACTGTTTATCTAGTTGAAACCAAAAGTGTGCGGGTCCAAGTTAGAACACATTAGGAAGTGGATAACTGGACAGTGTTAGGTTGTTTGTTTTTTTACTCCTATTTCACTCCACTAAGTAGTCCTTTATGTCCGCGATCTCATATATGGTCACTTTGGCTCTCTATGAGACCAATTTTGGCTCGCTGCTATCAACTTTGGCTCTCTATGAGATCAACTTTGTCTCTGTGATATAAACTTTGGCTATCTAAGAGATTAACTTTGGCTCTGTGATATCAACTTTGGCTTTCTATGAGATCAACGTTCGCTCTGTGATATCAACTTTGGCTCTCTATGAGATCAACTTCGCCTCACTATGAGATCAACTTCGCCTCACTATGAGATCAACTTTGCCTCACTATGAGATAACTTTGCCTCGCTATGAGATAACTTTGCCTCGCTATGAGATAACTTTGTCTCGCTATGAGATGACTTTGTCTCGCTATGAGATAACTTTGTCTCGCTATGAGATAACTTTGTCTCGCTATGAGATAACTTTGTCTCGCTATGAGATAACTTTGCCTCGCTATGAGATGACTTTGCCTCGCTATGAGATAACTTTGCCGCGCTATGAGATCAACTTTTGCTCTCTCTCTCTCTCTCTGAGATCAACTTTTCCTCGCTATGAGATCAATTTTGCCTCATGTGATACTCACTAAACAAAAGATTTGTTCACTTTTGGTTGGTAAAAAAAAAAATCGTCAGTTTGAAACTCAGACAATGATCTCTGGCACGTCAGACCCAGGAGTAATTTAAGCTCACACTTCACAGGACACGCCGCACGACTTATTGAATGTCGTTCAATGACGACAATTTTCTTGCGACTTCCATATCTGGAGCAGCGTCCCCTGCAAAGTGATTTATCGATTACTTTTCGTAAATATGAAACTGAAAAGCTGTTCAAAGTGTTGTCTAGCTTTTGTTGAATGAAAGTCTTTATGAAGATGGCCTCGCTATGAAGATGGTGTTGTTATGAAGATGGTGCCTTTTATGAAGATGGTGTCTTTATGAAGATGATGTGTCATTGTTGGTTTGCTTGTAAGAAGAACAAGGTAAATAGAAACAGGTCGGCCCAGTTTGGTGATTGATATCCTGTTTAGTGTCTGTGTCAGAAAATGCTCAGTTGAAGTGAATGACAAATTCTTTTGTGAGTTGGTCAAACTTGGGTTAAAAGTCTCGTTGTCTTATTATCGTGACGTAATCATTTGCTGAATCGTTTTGGTTGTATCATCTGTCTCACCTGTTTCATATGCCTCGCCTGTCTCATCTGTCTCACCTGTCTCATCTGTCTAACCTGTCTCATCTGTTTCATCTGTCTCAACTGTCTCACATGTTTCATCTGTCTCACTTGTCTCACCTGTTTCATCTGTCTAACCTGTTTCATCTGTTTCATCTCTTTCATCTGTCTCATCTGCTTCAATCTCACCTGTTTTATCTGTCTCACCTGTTTCATCTGTCTCACCTGTTTCACCTGTCTCATCTGTTTCATCTGTCTCACATGTTTCATCTGTCTCACCTATTTCACCTGTCTCATCTGTTTCATCTGTCTCACCTGTTTCATCTGTCTCACCCGTTTCATCTGTTTCATCTATCTCACCTGTTTGATCTGTCTCACCTGTTTCATCTGTCTCACCTTTTTCATATGTCTCACCCGTTTTATCTGTCTCACCTGTTTCATCAGTCTTACCTGTTTCACCTGTCTCATCTATTTCAGCTGTCTCAACTGTTTCATCTGTCTCGCCTGTTTCACCTGTCTCATCTGTTTCATCCGTCTCACCTGTTTCATCTGTCTCACCTGTTTCATCTGTCTCATCTGTTTCATCTGTCTAACCTGTTTCATCTGTTTCATCTGTCTCATCTCTTTCATCTGTCTCACCTTTTTCATCCATCTCATCAGTTTCATCTGTTTCACCTGTTTCACCTGTTTCACCTGTTTCACCGTCTCATTTGTCTCACTTGTTTGATCTGTCTCACCTGTTTCATCTGTTTCATCTGTCTCATCTGTTTCATCTGTCTCGCCTGTTTCAATTGTTTCATCTGTTTCATCTGTTTCATCTGTCTCACCTGTCTCATCTATCTCACTTGTTTCATCTGTCTCACCTGTTTCATCCGTCTCATCTGTTTCATCTGTCTCACCTGTCTCATCTGTCTCACTTTTTTCATCTGTTTCATCTGACAAACATCAAACACATGCTGAGTGCATGCTCATACTGAAAGTGATCTTTTGATTTAAAGATAAACCTGTATTATTTCAGCCACGTTGGAGCAACAGTTCATTACTTTGTCATCCTGGTGATGGCAAAATTTAATTACTTCTTACATTTTTACTACAGCTATATTTCATTACCCTGACATCCTTACTATGAAAAATACGAATGATTTTGAAAAAGCTAAAGGATTTATAACGTTTATTGACATCAAAACCATACTCCCAACCATGATTGACATGAAAACCAGTCTCATAACCATGATCCACACCAAAACCATACTCACAACCATGATTGACATGAAAACCAGTCTCATAACCATGATCCACACCAAAACCATACTCCCAACCATGATTGACATGAAAACCAGTCCCAAAACCATGATGCACACCAAAATCATACTCCCAACCATGATTGACATGAAAACCAGTCTCATAACCATGATGCACATCAAAATCATACTCCCAACCATGATTGACATGAAAACAAGTCTCATAACCATGATGCACATCAAAATCATACTCACAACCATGATTGACATGAAAACCAGTCTCATAACCATGATGCACACCAAAACCAGACTCACAACCATGATTGACATGAAAACCAGTCTCATAACCATGATGCACATCAAAACCATACTCACAACCATGATTGACATGAAAACCAGTCTCATAACCATGATGCACATCAAAATCATACTCACAACCATGATTGACATGAAAACCAGTCTCATAACCATGATGCACACCAAAACCAGACTCACAACCATGATTGACATGAAAACCAGTCTCATAACCATGATGCACATCAAAACCATACTCACAACCATGATTGACATGAAAACCAGTCTCATAACCATGATGCACATCAAAACCATACTCACAACCATGATTGACATGAAAACCAGTCTCATAACCATGATGCACATCAAAATCATACTCACAACCATGATTGACATGAAAACCAGACTCATAACCATGATGTACATAAAAACCATACTCACAACCATGATTGACATGAAAACCAGTCTCATAACCATGATCCACACCAAAACCAGACTCACAACCATGATTGACATGAAAACCAGTCTCATAACCATGATCCACATCAAAATCATACTCACAACCATGATTGACATGAAAACCAGTCTCTTAACCATGATGCACATCAAAACCATACTCACAACCATGATTGACATCAAAATCAGACTCACAATTATGATGGACATCAAAATCATACTCACAACCATGATTGACATGAAAACCAGTCTCATAACCATGATCCACACCAAAACCATACTCCCAACCATGATTGACATGAAAACCAGTCTCATAACCATGATCCACACCAAAATCATACTCCCAACCATGATTGACATGAAAACAAGTCTCATAACCATGATGCACATCAAAATCATACTCCCAACCATGATTGACATGAAAACCAGTCTCATAACCATGATGCACATCAAAATCATACTCACAACCATGATTGACATGAAAACCAGTCTCATAACCATGATGCACATCAAAACCATACTCACAACCATGATTGACATGAAAACCAGTCTCATAACCATGATGCACATCAAAATCATACTCACAACCATGATTGACATGAAAACCAGACTCATAACCATGATGTACATAAAAACCATACTCACAACCATGATTGACATGAAAACCAGTCTCATAACCATGATCCACACCAAAACCAGACTCACAACCATGATTGACATGAAAACCAGTCTCATAACCATGATCCACATCAAAATCATACTCACAACCATGATTGACATGAAAACCAGTCTCATAACCATGATGCACATCAAAACCATACTCACAACCATGATTGACATCAAAATCAGACTCACAACCATGATTGACATCAAAATCAGACTCACAATTATGATGGACATCAAAACCAGTCTCATAACCATGATCCACACCAAAACCATACTCACAACCATGATTGACATGAAAACAATTCTCATAACCATGATCCACACCAAAACCAGACTCACAACCATGATTGACATGAAAACCAGTCTCATAACCATGATGTACATCAAAACCATACTCCCAACCATGATTGACATGAAAACCAGTATCATAACCATGATATATTATATCAAAACCAGACTCACAACCATGATGCACGACGACCTTGACCCCTTTCCCTATGGCGCTGTCAAAGTTTATCCATGACCCAACCCCTACTCCTAAACTGTGGTTCTCTTTCGTCAACTCAATGACTCTCAAAATCCGTGCTCCATACCCCAAGCACACAGCCTCAGCCCTATGTCATGTGTCTTGGATGTTTTACTGTGCCTTCTTAAATCAGGTCATCCGTCCCGACAGAAGCAATCAGCTCTACCCGCCTCGGGGGTCATGCGAGAAGCAATCAGCTCTACCCGCCTCGGGGGTCATGACAGAAAAGACTCACATTTGCTCATTGCAAACAATCACACTCACGCCCTTCTCTCTGTTTTTTTTAATACCATAACTCAATGCTCGGTGGCTCATTGGGAAAAAGGAATCAACAAATTGTCACCATATTTACGGCCAACAATTGAAAGGTTATTGTGGAGATTGAGCCAACATTGGGTGGCATGGAATTGTTGAATTTGTGCAGACCTAGAAGGGCGCCTGTCATCATTCTTGATAGTAATCAATAACAGGCATCGCACGCGCAAACACCTCGGTGGTTCTCAGTTTAGTACGACCTGTAGCTCATCAAGGCTTCAGAGGTTCTCCGCATGGCGTAAACTGTAGCTAAGGATTTCTCCGGAGGCTCTAAAATGGGTCTTATTTATTTATTTATTTAGGCATTTTTATATAGCGCTTACCTTAAAGCTCTAAGCGCTTTACAATTATTAAAAACATGTAAACTAACTAAAATTTAAAAAAAAAAGAGACATTAGGATAGTAACTACTATACTATAGAAACAATTAAAATGGCTATAAAACGAAGACACTTTGGCACGTTTTGGCCTATATTACAGGATTAACCCGAGACAGAAAATGAGGCAGGGCAAGGAGGGTGCATCACAGGTCATAGGCGGACCTAAACAGATGGGTTTTAAGGGACTTTTTAAAAGTGGACGAGGTTTCACAATGACGGATATGGAAGGGGAGCTGGTTCCAGTACGTGGGCCCATGGAAGTAGAAGGAGCGTTCACCGATGGTCTTAGTTTTGGTCTTATGTCCGGTTAAAGAAAGTCTCCAGGGGTTCTCAGAGGAGGGGGCTAATCTGTGGCTAAGGAAGGATCCACACCCAATCACACAACAGGCAGATTCACACCGCATCTTGAAGATGCGTGAAGGCTTCTCAAGCCGTCATATCATGTCCATTTCCATGAACCATTGGAGCTGCCTAGAGTAAATACATAAAAACAGAAATTTTTGGTTTTTAAAATGGGAACCAGATGAGACAAGCAGCTTCAGGGAAAACATCAACAAAAGGTTCCACTCAATTTAATTAAGTTCTTGATGTAGATACATTGTCTTAATGTGTCAATGACTTCCCCAGGTTATAATAAAGAAAAAGAAGAAGAAGAAAAAGAAGAAGAAGAAGAAAAAGAAAAAAGTCGTCGAAGATGAAGCTCCGCCTCCACCGGAAACCGAAACAGAAACGGAAGCGGAAACTGGCGGAGAAACGGAAGCGGAAACAGAAGGTGAAACGGAACCGGAAACTGACGGGGAAGCAGAGCCAAAGAAAAAACCTGAACCTGGTAGGTTTGTGTTATACACTAAACAGGTTTAACTTTTTGTAATATAATCTGACATGGTATAAACCAGCTGTTACTGGAATGGTCGAATACTTGGGGAATGATGTGTTTCGATGTTTGTTGTCGTAACAGAATAATCCCCAAAGACAACTTAATGATTTGTAACAGAACAATCCCCAAAGACAAGTCAATGATTTATAACAGAACAATCACCAAAGACAAGTCAATGATTTGTAACAGAACAATCCTCAAAGACAAGTCAATGATTTGTAACAGAATATTCCCCAAAGACAAGTCAATGTTCTAGCAACAGAACAATCCCCGAAGGCAAGTCAATGATTTGTAACAGAACAATCCCCAAAGACAAGTCAATGTTCTAGTAACAGAACAATCCCTCAAGACAGGTCAATGATTTGTGTCAATGTTTGTTGTAGTAACAGGCCAGGGCCCAGAACCAAGCCCGACAAGATACGTACCGCCTTACACCAAGAAGTTGCCTCCCCTGAAGACTTATGAAAAGCCAAAACCTCCAGTCAAATATACCGGGGTAAGTAAATTACCTTTAGTATGCCACACTGTTTATATACCGGGGTAAACAAATTACTAAGTTTACCTGTTCTTATATTATGAGGTACGTTATATGTGATATACCCGGCGAGCAGGGGATTATCAGGTATCCCCATCCTTATGTCACGTGTTATAATGTGACATTTAGAAATCCTGAGATTACGCCAAATAATGTCAACAGACATCCTAGCTGTCATTAAAATGTTGCTCCCTCTAGTAAGTCACAAGATCATTTCCAAAGTTTCATATTTCTCAAAGTTATTGATGCCATTTTCATTGTTTCTATAGAATAGTAGTTACTATCCTAGTGTCTCATTTTTATTTTACTTAGTTCACATGTTTTAATAATTGTAAAGCGCTTAGAGCTTTATGATAAGCGCTATATAAAAATGCCTAAATAAATAAATAAATAAATGAAGAAAATTAGCTTGAATGTACTTTCCTACTTTAGAAAGGGTGTGTTTAGAATCTAGAAAATGGTGGGAAAGTTCATCGTATGAAGAATCTCGCCTTAACATCAACTCATTGCTTCCAACATTTCTCTTCCGCCCCCCCTCCAGGCCCCACCCCCGGGGACCAGCAAGCCGTACACGTCACCGTTGTATAAAACAAAGCCATGGGTTCCACCTCCGTCACCCCCGACCTTGCCCAAGAAACCGCCGGTCCCACGCCTCTCCGGAGTCGCAGAGCCGCGCCCGGCGGTCCCGCAGCGCCCGCTGAATTGGGAACTTCCTTACAGTCAGAAGTACAAGATCGGGGAGTCCGGCAAACCGGGGCGGGAATTCGTGCTTCACCACCTGTCGCCGCTGCCACCCATAGCGGACTACCAGGTGAGACACAGTAGTGGTGTACCAGCACCCCCCCAATGCTATCGTTTTCATTAGGCACAGCGCACAGAGCCCTCACGAAAAGCATGATGAAAACCCTTTTTATGTCCAAGTTAACCTAGGCTTTTAAACTAAAAGACTGCCGTATTGCTATCAGCACAATGTGAATAAATTGTTCTCGATCATGTTAAAACGTTTTGAATTTTCTTTGTGATTAATTTGTGACGATTGTTGATTTTTTTAAAAAACAATTTGGTCCATTGCTACCAATGATATTTTATCAATGTATTAAAATTATTTAAGACCCATTTGTTTTAAAAATGAAATTAAATTGATTACATTCAGAAATGGATACGGTTTTAGAAGTACATAACAAATACTTGATCTCAGAGATAAGTTCGTCATTTTGATCTTTAGAGTACAAGAAATGATTACACGATTCTCAAGTGTTTTGACCTCTCCTTTTACCACTCATCAGCCCCCAACTCACCGAAGTGTTCCGGTGGAGTTGCCGACAAAAGCCGAGATCGACGCACAGGGAAACATTTCCATCCACATTGACGGTGACTGCAAAGCTGTACCAAAGGGAGCACATGTTCAGGTAAGTACAACAAGCTGTACCAAAGGGAGAACAGGTTCAGGCAAGTACAAAAAGCTGTACCAAAGGGAACACACGTTCAGGTAAGTACAACAAGCTGTACCAAAGGGAGAACAGGTTCAGGTAAGAACAACAAGCTGTACCAAAGGGAGAACAGGTTCAGGTAAGTACAACAAGCTGTACCAAAGGGAGCACACGTTCAGGTAAGTACAACAAGCTGTACCAAAGGGAGCACACGTTCAGGTAAGTACAACAAGCTGTACCAAAGGGAGCACACGTTCAGGTAAGTACAACAAGCTGTACCAAAGGGAGCACACGTTCAGGTAAGTACAACAAGCTGTACCAAAGGGAGCACACGTTCAGGTAAGTACAACAAGCTGTACCAAAGGGAGCACACGTTCAGGTAAGTACAACAAGCTGTACCAAAGGGAGCACACGTTCAGGTAAGTACAACAAGCTGTACCAAAGGGAGCACACGTTCAGGTAAGTACAACAAGCTGTACCAAAGGGAGCACAGGTTCAGGTAAGTACAACAAGCTGTACCAAAGGGAGCACAGGTTCAGGTAAGTACAACAAGCTGTACCAAAGGGAGCACACGTTCAGGTAAGTACAACAAGCTGTACCAAAGGGAGCACACGTTCAGGTAAGTACAACAAGCTGTACCAAAGGGAGCACATGTTCAGGTAAGTACAACAAGCTGTACCAAAGGGAGCACAGGTTCAGGCAAGTACAACAAGCTTTACCAAAGAAAGCACATGTTCAGGCAAGTACAACAAGCTGTACCAAAGTGAGCACAGGTTCAGGCAAGTACAACAAGCTGTACCAAAGGCAGCACATGTTCAGGTAAGCACAACAAGCTGTACCAAAGGGAGCACATGTTCAGGTAAGTACAACAAGCTGTACCAAAGGGAGCACATGTTCAGGTAAGTACAACAAGCTGTACCAAAGGGAGCACAGGTTCAGGCAAGTACAACAAGCTTTACCAAAGAAAGCACATGTTCAGGCAAGTACAACAAGCTGTACCAAAGGGAGCACAGGTTCAGGCAAGTACAACAAGCTGTACCAAAGGGAGAACAGGTTCAGGTAAGTACAACAAGCTGTACCAAAGGGAGCACATGTTCAGGTAAGTACAAAAAGCTGTACCAAAGGGAGCACACGTTCAGGTAAGTACAACAAGCTGTACCAAAGGGAGCACAGGTTCAGGTAAGTACAACAAGCTGTACCAAAGGGAGCACATGTTCAGGTAAGTACAACAAGCTGTACCAAAGGGAGCACAGGTTCAGGCAAGTACAACAAGCTGTACCAAAGAAAGCACAGGTTCAGGTAAGTACAACAAGCTGTACCAAAGGGAGCACAGGTTCAGGTAAGCACAACAAGCTGTACCAAAGGGAGCACACGTTCAGGTAAGTACAACAAGCTGTACCAAAGGGAGCACAGGTTCAGGTAAGCACAACAAGCTGTACCAAAGGGAGCACATGTTCAGGTAAGTACAACAAGCTGTACCAAAGGGAGCACAGGTTCAGGTAAGCACAACAAGCTGTACTGTGGAAAGCACAGGTTCAGGTAAGTACAACAAGCTTTACTGGAGAAAGCACAGGTTCGGTACCGAAGGGGGCACAGGTTCGGGTAAGTTGTTGAACAAAACAAAAATTATATTGGTTTATCAAAATTGAAACCAATTATCTCCATCTTGACACTTTGAAAAAAATCCAAACATTCAAAAACCATATATTTTTTCAAACCCTTACATAAATAATAGTCAATGACATGTCTAGTTGTCGAAGTCATTCTTTGTTATTTATATTATACGGAACCATCTATTTTGACTATGTTATTTTATTTAGAAATGGTACAAAAACGACTTTAAATCTCATACTCAATTTCTCCAACGTTTATTTCAATGGGAAGTCTAGTCATAAAGGCACAAACAAAGAATTGAAAGAATCTTGACGTTATGTCATATGTTCTGATGTGTTCACTTAACGAGCCGAACTGTTCACCTAGCGCTTCTAGCGACAGTTCGTCCCTCTGGCGCAACAGGTTAATTTAGATGGTTTTGCGGTCAGTCCATGGGTGAAGCGGTGAGTCCATGAGTGAAGCGGTGAGTCCATGGGTGAAGCGGTGAGTCCATGGGTGAAGCGGTGAGTCCATGGGTGAAGCGGTGAGTCCATGGGTGAAGCGATCAGTCCATGGGTGAAACGATCAGTCCACGTGTGAAGAAGACCATCATGCTATTATATAAGTCAGGGTCCAAAAAGTGTCATTGTGTGAACTTGGTGTCATCTATGAAGTTATCTCAGTAGAAACACGGGGGGACCAACGCCAGTCAGGATGGCACCTTCCCGAAGACGGATTGATGTTATGTCATTTGAGATGTCAAAAACTTGGATTCTGTTTTTTAGTTAGAAAAGCACTAAAAGAACTGACCAAGGACCATGCATTAGGAGATTTCTAGCATCTAACAAACACCACAATGCCAAACATCATGATATCATCAAACCAACCATCATGCTATTATATAAGTCAGGGTCCAAAGAGTGTCATTGTGTGAACTTGATGTCACCTATGAAGTTATCTCAGTAGAAACACGGGGGGACCAACGCCAGTCAGGATGGCACCTTCCCGAAGACGGATTGATGTTATGTCATTTGAGATGTCAAAAACTTGGATTCTGTTTTTTAGTTAGAAAAGCACTAAAAAAACTGACCAAGGACCATGCATTAGGAGATTTCTAGCATCTAACAAACACCACAATGCCAAACATCATGATGTCGTCAAACAAACCCACCCATCCACCCACCCATCTTCCCCACCTACACACTCAAGAAGCGCCTCTCTTCCCGACCATCCACCCAAAACACGTTGTTTTCTCTTTGTTGAAGGTGACGCTGGTGCGTGGCTACGTCCCCATGGAGCACAGCGCTGGCCGAAACGCCAGGCCAGACCCTCCTCTGAGCTTCCCGAGCTTCCCCAGCACCGCCAAGATGGTCCCCCTGCCTTCAGAATGTGCCCACCAGCTGGACCCGTTCTTTTCGCATGACCAGCCCGGACCAGGGCGATTCCCCCGGCTCAACACAACAATGACCATGGAGAATTATATCCGTTACAGGCGACTGTATCCATAACTTCTGCATCCCAACAAGGTGGTCACTTACTGTGTATCCATAACTTCTGCATCCCAACAAGGTGGTCACTTACTGTGTATCCATAACTTCTGTATCCCAACGAGGTGGTCACTTACTGTGTATCCATAACTTCTGCATCCCAACAAGGTGGTCACTTATTGGGAAATGTAGCTCTTTTTTTCGCCTTAAACTCCGACCTGGTTACATCACATATAGTAAAGTCAGATAGAGTTGCACGAGAACATGGCAGTATTTGACGATTTTCACAAAGCACAAATAGAGCGTGGAAAGGTTTGGAGACACAGTTACCTGAATTCATTGTAAAGCAAATTTGATGTTAATTTAATCGGCAGAAGGTCAGAGAAGTTTTCGATTTAAGCAGGTAGCGGATAGATTTGTTCTGAGAGGTGATAGATTTAATCAGAAAGAAGTTAAGCTTAATTTTAAAGAAGTGGTTTGTTTAATTCGAGAAGTTAAAGAAGAGAATTTGGGATATTCACGATTGACTCAAGAGTTCCTTAATCATGCCAACTGTTGTGTATGTTATTATAGAAGAATACAAACATTCCTTGACTGTTATTTACACAATTATTTCCATTTTTTTTAAAGTTTAAAATTTTTAAATTTTTGTTTTATTTTAAGCGTGTACTACTGAGAGAATACAACGCGTGTCCTACGTCACGGGTCAAGTGCTTCATTCGAGACATCCCAAACAAACACCGATGTGTCAAGGTCAACGCCTGCACGTGCAATGATGTCCGGTGTTCCGTTCAACGGCGCACAGTTACAAACTATAAAGGCGGACGGGGGGACCAGTCGTTCAGTGCCAACCAGGGTTGTCTTTGAGTTGTCTCAGTACTGTCTCAGAGTTGTCTCTGTGCTGTCTCAGAGTTGTCTCTGTGCTGTCTCAGAGTTGTCTCAGAGTTGTCTCTGTGCTGTCTCAGAGTTGTCTCTGTGCTGTCTCAGAGTTGTCTCTGTGCTGTCTCAGAGTTGTCTCTGTGCTGTCTCAGAGTTGTCTCTGTGCTGTCTCAGAGTTGTCTCTGTGCTGTCTCAGAGTTGTCTCTGTGCTGTCTCAGAGTTGTCTCTGTGCTGTCTCTGAGTTGTCTCTGTGCTGTCTCTGAGTTGTCTCTGTGCTGTCTCTGAGTTGTCTCTGTGCTGTCTCTGAGTTGTCTCTGTGCTGTCTCTGAGTTGTCTCTGTGCTGTCTCTGAGTTGTCTCTGTGCTGTCTCTGAGTTGTCTCTGTGCTGTCTCTGAGTTGTCTCTGTGCTGTCTCTGAGTTGTCTCTGTGCTGTCTCTGAGTTGTCTCTGTGCTGTCTCTGAGCTGTCTCTGTGCTGTCTCTGTGCTGTCTCTGTGCTGTCTCTGAGTTGTCTCTGTGCTGTCTCTGAGTTGTCTCTGTGCTGTCTATGTGCTGTCTCTGTGCTGTCTCTGAGTTGTCTCTGTGCTGTCTATGTGCTGTCTATGTGCTGTCTATGTGCTGTCTATGTGCTGTCTCTGTGTGAGGACCTTGTTTAAATGTTCTTTCCATCTTGCCAAGAATAACGCGAGTAAATTGTGTAGTGGTGATTGTCCAGCTGATATCAAATACAAACAGTTTCAATAAAACCAATGTTGCAAAGGAACGTTTCATTTATTTTGTTTTACTTTTGTTGTTTACAATTACCCTTAAGACAATATCAGACTGTGAGACGTTGAATGTAGGACCTACCTATAGGCAATGGCTATATCGTGTATCGGTGACAAACAGAATGTGTCTCCAGTTGAATGTTGGAGCTACCAATAGACCATGGCCATATCATGTATCTGTGACACACAGAATGTGTCTCCTGTTGTAAGTTCGAAACAAATCATTTCGACACATAATCTGTGCCGGCACACTGTGCTGGTAAGCTGCACCAGCGGTTCTCAGCGGACGGACCGAAACTAGGCCATCGAGCTGATCCCTTCTCAGAGGACGGACTGAAAATAGATCACCGATCATTTCTCCGTGGAAAGACTGACTGTAAATAGATAATTGATCTGATCCCTTCACAGTGGACGGACTGATCTGTTAAATTTAAACAAAAATGGTGGTTTCAAAATAAAATAAAAAATGAAAATTAATTTTAGTGATTCAACTAAATTAAAATATTTGTGTTGTTGGTAGTCTTCAACAAACCATAAACATTATTATTGGTGTTTGTACCTATTTAAAATTTTGAATGGCAATGACCATGCAAAAAAATATTTCCCATGAAATAGAAAATGTAAAATGACTTGTAGCCATATTCGTTTCCATGCTTGAAAGGAAATGAAAGGGAATTTTTAAAAAGTACCCCATGCTAAATTCTTAATTTAATTTACATTCTATGGAATAAATATATAAATATAAGTATGAAAATAATATCCCATTCACATTAATGGCATAAGCAACAAGATGAAAACATTATTATTTGTCAACAGTTTTCTTTTGAATTAATTATTTTATAAACAATTTTTTTTACAACCATCTACAAAAAAAATTTTTTTTTAAAAATCAAGTCCCTAAACCTAACACTAACATGAACCCTAAAAGGTATCCCTAAACCTAACCTGGGGTAAATAATAAATAATGTATAATAATTTTTTACTTAAGATTTGATCAGCCGATGACATCATTTGCGTGTTTATTAAAGTTGCAGTGAATTAGGGTTCAGATTAGGTTTAGGGATAAATTTAGGGTTCAGGTTAGGGCTATTTCAGATTTAGCGGCCCACGACGATTTTGTTTTGGATTCACTCCCTTTATTTTTGTGTATTTTTTGGTTAAAAGAGTTACATTTTCGGAATTAAAATTTTATTGGTTGATTTATTATAATTGTAAAATTTTCATTGGTTGGCTCATTATCATATTTCTTTTGTTCCGCCATGTTTGATATCTTTTGAGTGCCTGTAATGTGGGGTGTGGAGATTTATTTATTTTGTGGCTATATTTTCTTTGGAACCTGAAATAAAGTGTGTAAAAGTGTATTACATGAAACTGTAAGTTGGATTTTCATTATTTCTTCAGTTTATAATTATTGGGGGCCCTTTTTTATTGTTTTTTTTGGGGTTAATTTTTATAGTTTTCTTCCCTCAAACTCAAAGTGTGAAATTCCACGTGTTTTCGCTTGTGGATTTACGGCTAGTTTTTAGGGTATCAGGTTATGCTTAGGGATCGATTTAAGGTGAGGGTTAGGCATAGGGATCGATTACCGACAATTTGTTCATACATTTTTAAATTTTTCTTCCAAATTTTAGCAAACGTGAATTATTTTATTTTTCCATGGCCGCCATCTTGGTTGCCTCGACCCGTGCACACGTAAAACTAAAAGTACTAAAAGTACATTAAATTAAAAAAAAAAAACAACTTTAATTGGGCATGTAAGTGTGGTGGTAGTCGTAGTAATAGAATTTGAGCTTGGCTTAGGCTTAGGCCTAAAATAATAAATAATAATAATAATAAAGTTCATTTAAAAAAACACGCTTCATCCCCAAAGGCTCGAAGCGCGGTACAAAGTCAACAAAAAACATATCTATAATTCACCACATTTAAAACAAACACAACACTACAAAAACTAATTACAAGCATACAATATCAAAGTCTTTCTAGCCATTTCAACCCGGAGCAACACAGCAACACATGGAAAATAAGGTAGACAATCATCCCAGAAATAGACTATTATAGGCTAACAGTTGTTTATAATTATAATTGATATGTAGGCCTAATTTTAGTAATATTCTCTGAAATAATTAATATGAGGAAAACGATTATTATTATTGATATGATATAATATTACTAATTACTATTGTCGTAAAACTTTTAAATTTAGATATTGATTCAATAATGAAGGTACCGTACACAATTTTTAACGTAATAATTAAAAATGAAAACCAACCCTTGGTTACTACATAAACTTTTCAAGTTTGGTTATAATATAATCTTTTCTTAAAATTATTCATTTTAAATGACTTATAATTATAATTATTTAGATGTTTAAGGATTTAACATTAACGAATCACAGAGATAGCAGCCATTTCCGGCTTCTCGATCAAAATAAAAAAAATGACAATTTTATACCCCCCACTTCTTCGTGGGAAGCATAACTTTTTATAGACAGCTCAACGATAATAACTCAAAAAATGAAAAAAAACCTCATACAATGAATGTAGATTGGGTAGCAATAAATCTTATTTTGGTTGCTTTATTAGTAAAAAAGTATTTATGTGATTTATATGCCGAATGCCATGCTAACCGAGTCATTATAATAATACTGTCCGTGATGCACTAAAAATCTAGTAGCATTAATCAATTATATGACCGGAACACAAAAACTGATACGTCACTGATGAGGAAAGCAATTATTTAATAAATAAAGGTGACGTTAGTATGCAATTTTCCAAAAATACCGTGTAGCAGTACGCCATATAGTAGAAAACGTTTTTTCGACATTTTAGGACATGCGCAGAACTGTGCGTGGACGAGTATTGTTATCCCTACTTTGGGTATAGGCAACTGGCACCTGAGTTTGGATCCAAAAAGTTATCAGAATGAATGACCGTTTGAGGAGTCAATCCCAGAGTGGTGCCAATTGCATTAAATGCTCTCCATTGGTCTGACATGACTGTCGTGCCCAGCAGGATGTATGCTGTGATTATCGGCATAAGTGTAATGTGTAACTGCTGATCTATCTTGTACACAAAACATGAAACACTCACTAATCTCCTGACAAATGCCTCCAGAGACCCATTGTTGTGGCAAAACTCGCCCGACAATCGCCCGACATGATTTTTTCTGCATGTAAACAGACTCGTCGATTTCAACTGAGAATAAACATGACTTAACGGTGTAAATTATGTGAATTTTTTGATGGATGAAGCATGAATGGATCCTAACACATGTGTTTTGGGAAATAAGGCCCATGGAGGCCCTTCAGACACCCCTGGCATAGAGTTCTACTCCTTTTTCTGCCCTCGGGGTACTTTTCTTTCGAGGTACTTTTCTTTCGGTTGCTTCAGACAGGTTGCTTCAGACAGAGTGGTCCTTTTCACCATTGTGCATCCAATTATGGTTTATTTGAACTGGGTGTTACTGAGAAAGTTATCTGCATACTTATTAGTTATTATTATTATTCTCTCTCACAATCATTTTAATGATATATGGTGTAAAAATTAGCATAAGTACTCAAATGGGGTGGTTATCCCATGAGGCATATTTAAAGGCTCTACTTTTTCTAAAAATTCATAGGGGTCATCTCTATCCAATTCAGAACCCCTAATCCTAATCCAAGGATTCACAACATTATCGTAAACTTAATCATTTTGATTGTCTTCTTTACTTTCCTGATTGTTTTCGTCAGTGTCAGATTCACTGCTAGACATCGAGAAGTCAAGAGGGTTACGTCCCAAGAGGGTTAACGAAAAAGCTTTCGGGTGACCAGCTCTCCTACCAGCAATGCTGCTAGTACATGAATTTCAAATATCCTAGTCCAGAGTTTCCCAAGGCCAAGCCCAAAGCGTTTTGGAGTCACAGCACCGTTGCTGCACCCATGTCTTTTCAATTTTGCTCTATGCCACATTCTTTGTGCACTGTAAAATAGCACCTTTTAAACAATCTAATCCATTTTTGAAACCTTATACTTATACAAGAAGAAATACCTCAATAACTTCACTTGACTCTATCAAAACAATATTTAATTGATACAGCATAGACGCTGCACAAAACCAACTGCTACTTTAATAAGTACAGAGTACCAAGTAGGTTGGAGAACTAGTGAAAAATACCAACTTAATTATAAATGGCTTGCATTAAGTCCATTAATTTTTTAACACTTCAGGTTGCAGCAGGACACAGTCTGGGAGCCTCTGTCCTAGTCAATTACATGCCATAATAAACACATATCTTTACATTTTCTCTTAACACCTAGCATCATCCTAATCCCCCTTCCAATAATAAATATTAGTATCTTGATCCTTTGAATGCACTTTATGTAAAGATAAATCCAGCTAGTGCATGTAAGAAATATCAAAAGACTGTATTGGAATGGTTAGTTTCACTGATTAGGTTAGGGTAAAGTCTTGCACATTCCTAATTTAGTTAAAATTAGATAAAAATCCCTAAAAAATCTAAATTTCCTTCTGACATATTGAGTGCATTTTTGCTGTAAAAGAAATAATTAAAAAATGCAAAAGAGCTATTTAGATGGATTGCTTCTTATATTTAGATTCATCTGTCGCTATAGCATACATTTTTTTGGTTAAAATCATAGTAGTAATAATCAAGAGTTACATCTTGCAGGTTAGAATTATATTACCATTGATCTGTGACAAAAAATCTTATTTAAATTTTTAAAGATTCACTACTGTAGTGCAGTTGTAGTTAAAATCTTGCACTGAGCTTGACGTGACCATTTTGAAGGTTTTCTTTTGTTCATTTAACACCACCTCCCTAATTCCAATAGTGGTTGGACTTTAACTATTTAATAGATTAAATAAACAAAGCTATTCAACTTTCCCTTAGAGAACCAGGAATTTTTTGTCGAAACACCCATGTAAACATGGCTGGTGTAAAAGCAATGATTACACCAAGTGTGTGATTAATTTTTTTGGTACTTTTTATGATGGTAACTTTCAGGTTAAAATTGTTCATAGGATATTGTCTTCATATTAATGCAAGCTTGCGCTCTAATATAATAAAGTTTCTGTCTTCTACTAATTAATGTATTATTTTACTTCCAGGTTAAAGTTGTTGTTTTCACAGAGATCACTTGAAGACCCCCATCACTGCCAGAATTCACAGCTGCTCTTATGATGAATGTGCAGGAGGAATCATGACATGCCAGGACAATGACTGGTCAACATTTTACTTCAGGTAAATCCAGTCCTTTTTATTCTATTTATTTTTCATTACCTATGCCACTAATTTAAAAAAAAAATAATATTTTTGTTGTTGTTTGTTTTTAACATTTTAACTTGATGCTTGATTTATCACACTGGGTATTAATCTTGAGGTAACCTGCCATGATTGGGATCTTGTAAATTTATCCTCAATGGATCATAAGCCGACCACAATCTTAGTTTTGGCCAGGAAAACCCTGAAAAGTGTGTAATCTGCTTATTAGTCTACTCTTTAAGTTTTGGCTGGGAAATTGTTTTAAAGGTTTTCATCGAGGCCTTAAAAATGATAATTGCTTATTAAAAAGACTTTAAAAACTATTAAACATTCAGTATTATGTATAACAGCGACTCACTTCACTTTTCTACATATATATACGGTAACTACACTGAACAGAATCAGTCATATGCGCACACACAGGCACAATCTTATTGTTTTCTATAATAGAATCAATGTAGCTGGTGAAAACCTCCTGTGACCGACTCAAAAGCCCCCTTATACCATTGAAATATTTTTTGTGTAAATAGGCCTTTGAATAGGTATCTACAGCCCATGCTGAAATTTGATTTATAGCCATGTCTAGACTTAATTATGTGTTGATCATTCTTATACAACATCCAGAAATTCAAAGTAAATAATTATAAGTATGTCACTAAATGAGAGAGAGATAGATAAACAGATCAATTTGTTAATGCTGATCATTAGTAGGGTCCTGGCCTGTTTCACCACAACCTTCCATTCAGACATCATCAGAGGTACTACAGCCCATCATAGGGGCCTTGTCTGCTCTACAACATCCTCCTTTTTAGCTGATTCATGACTTAACACCTTCCAGGTGATTTTAGTCCTTTACAACTCAATCCATATCAGTCTTGGTCGACGAATGAGCCGTTAACCCCTAGGCTTCTGTCTGTAGATCACTTTTGCTGCTCTACAATCTAATATCCTCTCAAGGTTTCTTGAGCAGCCTGCACCTTTAAATTTCAGCAACTAAGGATGGTTCCGGTACTGAAAATGTTCGTTAGGAAATTGCATCAGCAGGCTGTCGAGCTAGTACATCAGCTCTTTATGCCATCCCCAAAGCGCACACACCCTCACTCCCCAAGCCTGAGTTATGGGGCTGGGGAAGTGGAACGTTGGAGATTTCTCTTTGCCAGTACAGCCCCCGCCCGCACCCACTCGATCGAGTACCAGTGGAGGTCACCCCAGCACAAGGACATCCGATAGGCCGGTGACGCTTCTCTGACAGCATCAGGAGTCGGAATGGTGTATTTACATCCTAAAATCTTACCCGCCCATCCCTGGGAACATCCGACGCCATCGAATAGAGATTTCTACAGTGGGTTTCTACATCGGAACTAATTTACGAAGCAGCCAGGACGAAACGGTTGCCGGTTGCCTAGGTACAACTACTTTAACTGCTATGTAAATAGAACCATTGGCATGAGTTGCCACTACCCACCTAATGCCTCGTATCCTTAAAGGGAAACATGTAACCATGCTCCCTACCCTGGTTCTGCCGTTTTATTTCCAGCTGCAGATTTCCCACAGCTGGTAGCCCTGTAAGTGCTTACATTTTCGGCAGAGACCATGCACGCTCTTTGTTTGCCAGCGCAGGCTCACGCAACAATGGTGGTTTTGTTCCCAGTCTAGCACTAGGGAGCAGCACCTCTGTAGTCAGCCACCCACTACAAACTTGTCAACCAGAGCTCCAGGGGATATACATACCCATCCATCATTATCTAACACTGGACTGTATATTTTTCTGAGGATTTTCCAGGTATTGAACTGGTTCTCTTCTTTTGTCTGGCTGTTGTGCATTACCACTGGTCTTATGATAATAAAAGTTGTGTATAGGGCCATCGTAGTTTTAGCTTGTGTAGGCCGAAATAAGAAGAATGGCCTGCTTTTATCCTTTCTTTCATCTCTGTCATTATTTCATCTGTCTCTCTGGTGTGGTTGCTTACTTTGATTTTGACACCTGTGTGTCTGATACGTGACATTACCATACACTTTGTATTCGCTTCATTTACCTCTAGTGGTGACTCTTCTAATTCATGGAATGCTTACATTATATCAATGCTGCTTCTGCCCGGTAAAGCTATGTTGTCTGCATATGCCAGGTACTGCACTGGTTGGGCTTTTTAAAGTTGGTTGGTGTCCTGATGGTTGAGATTCTGATACGTTGTTTGTGATAGTTCATCCTGTGCTCACATGTATGTTTATCTGGAAGTTATTTGTGATAGTTCATTTGGTGCGCACATGCATGTTTCTCCGAACGCTTTCTAAAGGGATGTTAAATAGGATACATGCTAGTGAGTCTCCTTGACTCAGTGGCCCTGATTTAATATGAAAGTTCCTCAAGTGCTCTTCCTGTACTTTGATTCTTTTTTGGAGGTAGCCATCGTCATGTATAAGCCAGGTAAGTTTGTTAGAAACTCCAAGTTTCTATAGTGCATCATACAGATATTTCCTGTCTAAGCTTTTGTGTAGTCCACATATTGTTGGTGTATGGGGATGTTGTTTTCTTAGCATTTCTTCTGGAGACATCTGGTGGTATTAGAAACTCCAAGTTTCTATAGTGCATCATACAGATATTTCCTGTCTAAGCTTTTGTGTAGTCCACATATTGTTGGTGTATGGGGATGTTGTTTTCTTAGCATTTCTTCTGGAGACATCTGGTGGTCAAAATATGATCTATGGTGGGTCTATTCTGTCTGAATTCAAATTGATAGTCACCTAGAATATGTTCATTAAACCTTTTCAGTTTTCTTGCTATTAATTTGTTGAATATTTTGTAAGTTACATTAATTAGGAAGATTCCTCTGTAATTTGAGCATTCCAGTTTAGATCCTCTCATGTGAATTTAGCGCAGTACCCCTTTTTATTTGGCTTTTCTTCTTCCTGCCAAATTCTTGATATGAAGCTCTATATTTGTCTATGCACTTGTTCGTTTTCACTTAGTTTTGTAAGTTTCACAGTGATAAGGTCGGTTCCTGGGGCTTTATTATTTTTCATGGTAAGGATCACACTTTTTGTTTCATAGTAGGTTGGCTGACCAAAGGGTGCAGTTCTTGTGGTAGTTTTTAATCCTCATTGGCTCCACCATATGAGCCATTTAGCATCCCTTCAAATTGTTGTGCCCTTCTAGTACTGTTGTGAACTAGATTGTTGTGAATGTTGGGTAGGGGGAGTCGTGAATCGTGAGAGTGTTTTGTGAGTTGTTGATCGTGAGATCAGAGCGTGAAGTTAGCCTGTGGTTGGGAATGTTAGTGTATGTTGAGTGTTTTGTAGGGATATAAAAGGGCTGTGTGCTAGTTGGTTGTTAGCGATAGGAGCGAGTGACACATTAGTCAAGAGAGTAGTGCTAGGAGAGTGGATAGTTGGTAGTTGGACTGATGTGTGTTCCACGCGCCATAGTATATTGTCATTGAATAGCAGTATCCTGTTTTGTAAAGTATGCAATAAATTATTATATTGTTACACTGGACCTTGTGTTTTATGTGAGAGAGAGATTCATACACCCCAAACAACGTAAGAAGGCCGAGCCATTTGATGAAGGTCTCAAGTTAGTAAAGTAAAGGCGTAATAAGTACCTTTTCTTTGATCAGTTCCTTATCTATTAATGCTGATAGGATTCCTAGTAAATGCTGTCAGTTGTGCTGTATCCATGAATAAACAAATCCATGTCTTAATTAAAAGCTATTTTATTTTGTAAAATAATGTGATAATCAAATCATCTTTATCTTCCCTTATTATAGTACAGGCTATATTTTAGAATGAAAACCTAAAAACATGTTAAAGTTTAGACTGAGTGATTTGAAGAAGTTGTTTACCGTTTGTGCTCGTCATCACTGTCCATATACATTTGCCTTTTTCACAGCACTCCCATGTATTTCCAAAAAAATTGTCTCATCGAATGGGTCTCTGGTCCTGGGGGGGGGGGGTTGTGCCAGCCTTAGTAGTACAGTTTTTTTGAGGTAGAACAGTCTTTTGTTGAATTTCTTATACAGCATTTGGCCGTGCTCGTGCCATGTTAGTTTATTATTAATGGTGACACCTAAGTACTTGTATGCCTCGCCTCCACTTTCTCTAAACTGAAATCAACAACCTTTCCTTTGTTTTTGAGACATTCAGCTGGAGAAAATTTTCATCGCACCAATTGATAAAGCTTGTAACTAAGTTGCGGTATAGCCTTCTTCAGATATTAAGCCAATGATGGTGGCATCATCGGCAAATTTTAAGATTGGAACGGTGTCGCTTGNAGTCTTTCGTTGAATTTCTTATACAGCATTTGGCTGTGCTCGTGCCATGTTAGTTTATTATTAAAAGTGACACCTAAGTACTTGTATGCCTCGCCTCCACTTTCTCTAAACTGAAATCAACAACCTTTCCTTTGTTTTTGAGACATTCAGCTGGAGAAAATTTTCATCGCACCAATTGATAAAGCTTGTAACTAAGTTGCGGTATAGCCTTCTTCAGATATTAAGCCAATGATGGTGGCATCATCGGCAAATATCATCGGCAAATTTTAAGATTGGAACAGTGTCGCTTGAGCTTTGAATTTCATTGGTAAACATTGTATACAGTACCGGGGAGAGAACGCAGCCTAAATTTCATAATGTCCTATGTCTCCTAAAGTGTTCATTAATTTGCTACATTTTCAGGATGCTGATACAGTACTTTTTATTTTGCACAGCTTGTCTCTTTATTTTCAGTATCAGAAAATTTTTGGAAACAGTATGGCCTTGAATCTGTCCTTTGTCATATTTCATCATATAAGGATTTCCTGGACCACAGTCTTGTAAAATAAGTACTGTATTCATAATAAATCCTCTTAGTTGATAAAACTCTTCAATGATGTTATAGCAATTTTACGAAACAGAAAGTTTCTTTGGTTCATTGTCCTGCATATTGCGTACTAACAAATATAAGCAACCAAATTTGCAGTAAATTAGAGTTTGAAAAGGTCTATTTGCTTTTGCAATCTCCTTATATCTCACTTGTTTAAACATTCATCAGTAAGCAGTATGCTTTTTATGTCTGGTCTAAATGCACAAATCCACTTTGTCATTGTCATCATAATCATACTCATCGACATCTGCCCATCATAGATGCTGTCAAAATATATTTAAATTTCATTAATTTAGCTCAAACACAAAATTTACAATATAAATAAAAAGACATCAAAATAGAAAACAATCTGTCTCAATTACTTTTACTTCAACTTTTCATTGAAAAGAGAACTCAGCTGATTGTCTACAAAATAATAGCCATGGATACAGCATTGTTTACGTTTGACATTGGGCTAACTGAAAAATAAAATATAACAATAATTTTATAAATAAAAATTAGTTTAAGTTAAAACAAATAAATAATGCATTCTATTTTTTATAACCATTTACGAATGTTATACTTCTGGAACGTGAAGAAAGCTAATAAGAGGGCTAAGAAGTAGATATCACAGTATGAGTTGAGTAGAAATGAAAAACGTAAACAAACCTTATTTACTATTATTATGATAAGGGTTAGGAAATGTTTTGGGGGGGGGGGGGAGCATGTAAGTTAATGTTAGATGGGACACTTTTTCAAGGTCAAAAACGTAAACAAACCTTATTTACTATTATTATGATAAGGGTTAGGAAATGTTTTGGGGGGGGGGGGAGCATTTAAGTTAATGTTAGATGGGACACTTTTTCAAGGTCACTACACATTACTGAGACCTTAGCATGCCTCATATTTGAAATACCTGATACTTTTTTAATGCCTTTTCTATAAGGGAATATGGGAGGTGGTGATATGAAACCTTTTTGTGTGTTCAGATGGGGAGTGGGGCAAAAATGGTTGTGAAGAACTACTGTAAGTGGTGGGGGGTCAAAATCATTGGTCAAAACTAACACCCCTCCTGGTTAAAAGAAAAGTTTAACTTTATTTGAATAAGTTTGAGAACCACTGTGCTTGTGTGTTAAATGTGAAGTAAATTTTGATGGGTAAAAGGAGTTTGAAATGATACTAATAGTATTAATACACATGCTAAATTTATTAAGCATTCCTTCTTCATGAGCTGTAATCATTCTTCAACAGAAGTGAATGGTCAAGAAAAATCACAAGATGAAGAGTCAAGAAAAACCACACCCCAACAGGACATGTTCCAATGATCTTCCTTCTCATAGAAATCAATCCATTAAATGATGACTTAGGACAAGAAAAGGTATGTGAACTTTTAGTATGAAATGAATGAGTGTGATATGTAAGGCCACCCGGGTATAGCAAATAGTAAATGTACAGGAAATGTTCAACATTAATGACGGTGCAGCAAAATATTTTGAAAAAAAATACAATTAGCATAACAAGCGATAGACTATACGACTTTACTGAAAACTTGCGCGCCACTAAGTAAAGGGACAAAACTCCATTTAAAATGCATAGCTTATTTTGAACAAAATGAATTAAATATAAAACAAACAATTGTAAAAACAATAGTAAATATAATACGAGCAATAGTATTTGTTATTCAAAGTTTTTTTAAATATAGTGAAACAAGCAATAGTCATTGTTACCTTAATTTATCCAAGTAAAAAATGAATCAAATTTCATAGTCATGATAAAAAAAAATTGGTTATTTAGAGGATAACCTTTTAATTATAATATCCTAACAATTTCATAACAATGTCAGTCTTTATTTTGTTTGTCTTGCCCATTCGGTAGTTGGACTGATGTGTGTTCCACATGCCATAGTATATTGTCATTGAATAGCATTATCCTGTTTTGTAAAGTATGCAACAAATTATTGTGACATTGTTATGAAATTTTGTAGTGTTGCGTTTGTTTTAAATGTGGTAAATTATAGATTTGTTTTTTGTTGACATTGTACCGCGCTTCGAGCCTTTGGGGATGAAGCGTGTTTTTGAAATGAACTTAATATTATTATTATTATCCATCCCTGTAACTCTGGCAATCCCTAAACTTCATTCCACTCAGAACTGATGCTTTTATATTTCCATGCTTGGATTCCCAACTGCTGTAGATCTGAGAATGTAAGATTGTGCTCTTTGTGAGGAAAAATGCTTAATCTAACATTTCTTTACGTTATGCTCCACCGAAGATACGGAAGGTTGGGAAAAAGACTCCTTTTATGAGACACTGGAAAAGATCTACAAAGAGGCACCACGACATGATATTTAAATAGTGATTGGCGACTTCAATGCCAACTATAGGCAAGGTAGAGTCTGCATAAAGAATCCAATGACAATGGGATCCGACTCATAGACTTTGCTTCAATAAAAGAAGAGATGACAGTTAGCAGCACCAAGTTTCCACTCAAAAATATGCAGACTTACCCGATGGAATTACCTACGTTTTAATCAATCAGAGGTATGGATCAGACGTACCAGATGTAAGAAGCTATCAAGGAGCAGATGCAGACTCTGACCATCTACTTGTAAGGGTTAAATATAAGCAGAGAATAAGCATAATTCACAATGACCAAAATCAAAGAGAAAAGTGATACGTTTACCCAAAAATTTTCCAAAAATGATTTAGAAGTACAAGTAGAAGCATCACAGGAGAAAATAAACGGAAAACAGCATAAATGAACAGTGGAATTTGATTTAAAAAATGCTGTGAAAACATCAGGAAAAAACAAACAAAAAGAAACACAAGACAAACATACAAGGAAGCCAGAAGGAAAGCCAGAAGGAAAGCCACAAAAATGTGTAGGAAGAAAAAGAAGGAATGTCAAAATCGAAATGAAATAGAATACTTATGAAGGGAGGGAAACAGAGCAATGTACATAAAGATGAAAAGAATGGATACCAAGGCAGACTGTAAATGTGTGAGAGTCAGAATGGAGAATTAATTAAGGAAAATAGTACTGGAGAGGTGGGCTGAACATTTTGAGGACATAATAAGTGCAGACAATAGACGAGATGAAGATTATCAACCGCCAAATGGAGGACCAGATCCTTTAGCTCTTTCCATGCCAGGGGGTTTTCCATGTTCGTGCCAGACCAGTATTCGGCCAATGGAAATTTTTTAGGGTGCTATTAATTAATTTTGAATACATTTCTTTTAGCAAGATAGCTGTATTTCATATCAAATTAAGGGAAATTGGACAGAGAATAATAAAATGTAAAATATAAAACAATATAACAACAATAAGTTAAATTTTTTAGGTAAAATTGCACACCAAATCTGAATTTATCAGACTACCATTACGGTCTGTGTAGCTGATGTCCTATTCTGCTTCAATCCCCCAAAATTATATCCATTTTTGATCATAATGCATTTTACATTTTGAAAATATTCCATTTTGTTACATAGTTATACCCATTTTTGTAGGAGTATTCACAAAGTGGTTTTGAAAAAAAATTCATAACTTTTGAACTACTTGAGCTAGAAAGTTGATCTGGATGTTTTTTTTTTAATCCATTCTCTAGGCTCTATACATTTGTGGTATTTTTATATTCTAAAAAATGTTTTGAAATTTTTATGAAATTGCCGGCAGTCACCACTATTACTATTACTATCAGTACTATCACAATTCAATTACTATTTCCATTTGGCATGTACCGACCCATCAGAATGCTGAAAATCATCATTGGAATCAGATTCAAATGATTCATGGTTATTGTCTGTTGTTTCAGCATCAATAATTAGCAATAAAAGTTCTTTTGTTTGCAAAATTGACCACCTACGTGGTCTAGCAACAGCTGACATGCTTGGAGTGGGCTTGGCCATGGCTTTGTTTACAAAAGTTTCAACACAAATTGAAATATTATTAGAAAAACACATGCAAACATGCCCTACTTCTTAAAAAAGGAAGTAGCAAGAGTTATCCTTCGTTAAAGAACAAAAAAGTCGGATTAAGAGCCACAAGAAACGAAATAAACTACATAAATGATATCGACAGTATACTGTGGGTTGGTAAGAACGCGACCAGTCAAATCGACAGTATACTGTCGATTGGCACGGAAAGAGTTAATAAACTAGCTAACTCAGAGGAAACCACAAAGCCCCCGGAGAAGATCTCATCACAGTAGAAACTAAAAAATGGCAAGGAGAGAAAATTCCAACATAATTGCAAACAGCACTAATAACACCAATACACAAACTACAAAGGAATTTCCTTATTAAATTTGACATACAAAATACTGACAAAAGTAGTTGCCAAAAGACTACAGCCGTACACTGAAGAAATACTAGTTGACTTCCAATGTGGATTCAGACAAAATAGATCAACAACTGATCCGATGCCTATTAGAGAAATGTTACAAATATATCCCAGTATATCAACTCTATGTGGACATATGAAAAGGCGTATGACAGCATCAAAAGAAAATATCTATATATACTCAGGAGTTGGCATACCCTAAACTAACTCTGTCACAGCCGATCCCAATCCCGGGTGCAAAAGGAGGAGGGTTGGCGAGAGACCAGCTACCTCACCTGTAAAAGCCAACAAATTTCAGTCCTGAGAAGAGAGGGCGCATTTGAGGGAAGAGCTATGAAGCCTTGTGGCCAAATCCAGGCTATACTGGAAAATTCAAAGCCGAAGACCTCCTTTCTAAGGACATAAGAACGTGAAATGTCAGAACCATGTATATAAAACATACACTGCTTGGCATCTGTGAAACTAGATAGATACAAGCACAACAAATAAATTTGGCCTCTGGAGAAATGCTTATGTACTCGGGGGCATGAGGAGGAAAATGCTCTGCACGTGCAAGGATGGCACAAGATGCATTGATTGGATGTGAAGCACATGGACCAAGAATAATAAAATAATGATGAATATAATACAATGTTACGCACCCACCAACGATGTCAAAGAAGAAGAGAAAGAAACATTCTACAATAGACTACAAGCAATAAAAGAAAAAATCCCAAGTAGAGACCTGAACATTTTAATGGGAGACCTAAATGTCAAGATCGGAAAAAACAACAGTGGGTATGAGGAAATCATTGGACGCCATGGTGTAATAGAGAGGAATGAAAATAGAGAAAGGCTAGCAGACTTCTGCGCAAGAAATGACCTTGTTATTGGAGGCAGCTAATTCTAACATAAAAACATCCACAAAATAACATGGGTATCCCCGGCTAACAAAACGTAATAAATTTAGAAGGTCTCTACAAGATGTACCAGGAAAAAGAGGAGCTGTTGTCGCATCAGATCATCGTTCTTGTTTGGGCAAGACTTAAGTTAAAACTGAAGAAAAACTGGGAATAGCCAGCTGCTAAACGAACAAAATGCAACATAGTATTATTGACAAATGAGCAGAAATGAGAAGAATTCAGTGCCACATTAAGAAATAAGTTCCAAGCACTGGAAGACCAAACAAGATGACCAGGTAGAACACAAATGGCAAAATATAAAGATAGCTGTAACATCCGCTTGTCAAGAGGTTTTAGGATCAGTGAAGCAGAAACACAAAGACTGGCTCTCACGAAACACACTCCAAAAAATAATAGAGAGAAAAGAAATAACAAATGGAGTTAACAGCAGCCACACTAGGGCTAAGAAAGCGAAAGAGAAATGTAAAGAAGCAAATCAAAGTATTTAAAAAAAACAGCATCAAAAAGCCTTCATAGATGGCAACACAGGCAGAAGAAGCAGCCGGGAAGGGCAACTTGAAAGAGCTCTACAAGACAGCTGTTGGGAAGATACAAAAGGCAGATCAATAACAGAAAGGAAAGAACAACAAAAAAGATGGGTGAAATGCTTTAAGGACCTATTAAACAGGCCCCCACCCAGCAAATCAAGACTTACAAATAGAAGAAAGCGCACCAAATAAGGAAGAAATAGCTCTACTATCAAGCAGCTCAAATTGGGGAAAGCAATTGCACAGGATAACATCACAGCAGAAATGATGAGAGCTGATAGATACAATAGTTAACATGCTGCACATGGAAAGGGGACCTCAGCAAATGTGCAATTATTTTGAATAGAATGAGAGACCATGAAGCTACGAGATCAACAGGCAGCATAAGAATCATTGTAGAACAGCCCATCAAATGGAACTCTCACCTATATACAAATTTTATAGACTATGAAAAGGCCTTTAATAACCTGGACGTACAAACTGTGTGGAAACTTCTTCGGCACTATGGATTACCAGAAAAACTAGTCTGGATCATTCAGAGTGGTCCACGAATGTAGACTCACAGATGACTTTAAAGTAGAAACTGGAGTGGAAATAGGCCATACTTCACTAGGGTAGTTAGGAAATTCTCAAAAGTTAAAACAATACAAGAAAAACAGATTTTTTAAAAATAAAACTGTAATGAGACCAGTTGTAACATACACAGGTGAAACTTGGACCGTAACAAAACTGTCAGTAAACCTATTACACGCATGGGAGAGAAAATACAACTACATACAATAGGAATGCCAACAATGACCAGCGCTCATGTTTATGAAGTAATCCAAATGTATTTATATTCTATCATTGGTTATTTTACGAGAGGAAAAAAGTTATGCATGGCTGATAAAGTTAGCATCTATAGTTTTAGTTGATTGAATTACCATCTATTTTGATGCTATGATTGTAGATATGTAACAGACTTTGAGATTAGTACTAGAAATGAGTATTAGTTCAGCATATTACAACCCGGTGACCAACAAACTGTCATTGGGTGATTTCCCCATTGAAATGAAGTTATCATTCAATTATTCTAAATTCTGTAGCTTGAGCTGAATCGAAATATTTATTAAAATAAATTTTAATTTCGCTGTATTAATAATATAACAAAAACAAGGGATGTACCGAAAAATGTGATTAATAAACTTGAACATATAGGTTTAAATTGGTTCATTTCATTTGCTTAGAGTTACATGGTCAGCTTAGCTGGTTTTGTTAAATTTTTTACCAAGGTAGCAAATAATGATTTATGGGAAAGATGTGCATCTAAGGAGAGATTATCCACAAATTTGTTTTTATATGGATGATTAAATTCCAAAGTGTTATGTATAGTATTAATAGTATTATCATTAAAATATTTATTTTCTCATTTTCTATAATTTGTTAAAACCAATGGCGAGAAGTGAATTATAGAACCAGTAGCATTCATAAAACAATTAAAAGAAGTGACTTTAAAGTAGAAACTGGAGTGGAAATAGGCCATACTTCAGTAGGGTAGTTAGAAAATTCTCAAAAGTAAAAACATTACAAGAAAAACAGAATTTTTAAAAATAAAACTGTAATGAGACCAGTTGTAACATACACAGGTGAAACTGTCAGTAAACCTATTAAACGCATGGGAGAGGAAAAATATATGTTGCAATAAAGGATGAATATGGATGGAGGGTACTAACCACATACAACAGGCTTGCCAACAATGACCTGATATTACCACCGCTCATGTATATGAAGTAATCCAAATGTATTTATATTTTATCAATGGTTATTTTACGAGAGGTTAAAAGTTATGCATGGTTGATAAAGTTAGCATCTATAGTTGTAGTTGATTGAATTATCATCTATTATGAAGCAAATGGTTCATTGATGTTCCTATGATTGTAGATATGTAACAGACTTTGAGATTAGTAAAAAGTTATGCATGGTTGATAAAGTTAGCATCTATAGTTGTAGTTGATTGAATTATCATCTATTATGAAGCAAATGGTTCATTGATGTTCCTATGATTGTAGATATGTAACAGACTTTGAGATTAGTACTAGAACTGAGTATTAGTTCAGCATATTACAACCCGGTGAACTTGAACTGATATTCAGATGAACCCACAAACTGTCATTGGGTGATTTCCCAATTAAAATGAAGTTATCATTCAATTATTCTAAATTCTGTAGCTTGAGCTGAATCGAAATATTTATTAAAATAAATTTTAATTTCGCTGTATTAATAACATAACAAAAACAAGGAATGTACCGATAAATGTGATTAATAAACTTGAACATATAGATTTAAACTATTTCATTTCCTTAGCGTTACATGGTCAGCTTAGCTGGTTTTGTTAAATGTTTTACCAATTCTCTGCAAATTTTAAGTACGGTAGCAATTAATGATTTATGGGAAAGATGTGCATAGAAGGAGAGATTATCCACAAATTTGTTTTTATATGGATGATTAAATTCCAAAGTGTTATGTTTAGAGATGGGTTTAGTATTAATAGTTTTATCATTAAAATATTTATTTTCTATAATGTGTTTAAAACCAATGGCGAGAAGTGATATAATATTTATAATGAATCATGATTAAATTCCAAAGTGTTATGTTTAGAGATGGGTTTAGTATTAATAGTTTTATCATTAAAATATTTATTTTCTATAATGTGTTTAAAACCAATGGCGAGAAGTGATATAATATTTATAATGAATCAGTTTATTTATAAAATAATAAATTGTATGTAGTCTTATTTAATTGAGATCTGAGCTGTTTCTATACATTTGATTTCTAGCTATTGGGTACAGAACATATCAATGTTTTTACTGGTAGGAGTTATACCAAATCTTATTTGATAAATATTTCTTTCATTTTCAGATGGTGCTCAAGAATTGAAGGCTACTAAGAGGGAAGACTCAAATTTTCTTCAGTTGGTGAACTACTCAAGGCAAAGAGTATGAAGAAAAGTCAAGATCTCACATTCCTTTAATAAATGGTGCTTAACTTAAGGCAGTATGAGAGAAAATATTTGTTATATAAATAAATGTATGTAAAGAGTATGAGACAAAAAGAAAATATGTATATAAAAGAAATAAATATTTGAAACAAAAACATGTGAAGTGTTTAAAAATTTATTTAACTTAAAAAAAGAAAATGAAAACATGAATGCTCTTTATTTTAGGGGGAGAAAAACAAAAATTGTCCCCGCGAGACTATCTCCAAAGAGATGAAAACATGAATACTCCTGGTGATATACAGTGAGTCATCTTTACAAAAGAAACATGTTAAAATTGATGGTGACTTGTTTGGTAACTTAAGGACTTGGTGAAATCCAAGCTACCTAAAAAATGTAGGCACCTTATTCCACCAAGCCCTCCAATTACACATGTTACAGGCAAAGTGTGAAATCCAGGCATTCTATAAGATCTACTTCAATTTAAATGTTTATTTGTTTATAAAAAGTCCAGGCAATAAAGCTATAGACAATACTGCTGGATATCTCAACAGTCAATCTATAGAATGCCTGGTTTTCATACTCTTCCTGTACAATACAAATCAATCCATTATTTATTAATATTTGCTATTTGTCTAAAACCACCATCATCTTAAGATCTCGCATAAAAATATTTACAATGAATTCACATGGATGGTGTTTAGTTTTTGTACAAAAGACATTTGTATGTTTATCACATGGGGGACTTTGACATCATAATTCTGCATTGCCCCTGTTGTTATTTTATTGCTTGTCGCCAAATAATTAAACCGTATTTGTGCACAATTGGAGTTTCATCATTTGATGACCAGCAATATACAATATCACACATCCTTAACTGATTCTAGACAACATATTTACAATGGTATAACTTCAAAGTCTAAAGTACATTCACACTACCAAATTAGTTACTAGGATTCTTGTCTTTTAAACAAGATTTGTTGAGCACTGAACAAAATATCATGGGACTGTTTATGTAACTTGCCAGTAGAAACTGTACTGGACCAGTGAAATGAAATATGCCAGTCAGCATCTGATTTAGTATATAGTGACCAGCTTGTAGTCACAGAAAGTTGTGAATCCATGTAACAAATTTGCAGTGTGAATGTACCTTTAAAACTACACCATCTAACACCGGGTACATTTGATGACCAACACTGTATATATCCTTTACTAATACTAGACAATATAGATCTAGAAAGTCTTATGCCTACAACAGACCTGTTTACCCTCAAACTCTTAAAATCGCACACTTAGCATCACAAAATTGTTAAATACCTTATATTTATAGTTAAAAAATAAACATACAGTCTATATAATGTTAACACCTCAAAATCGTACATAGTAAACAGGTCTGCTACAAAATCAAATTTCAAATACATGAAAAGTGAGATTCAAATTATAACATTTAAGGAAACAATTATAATTTTCAATAAAATCTTTAAAAAATCATGAACGAATTTAGAAATTGGTTCACAAGTTCATACACACATTTATTTAACATCTTGATTTATTCAGTTAAGGAAAACCATCCATACAATAACTATCAACAATAAAATAATGGTTCAAGTTGTTGGCACTGCTGGTGGTAAAATGTTTATGTTGTTGGCACCACTGGTGGTCAAATGTTCAGGAAGGAAACACTATCTGTTGTCCAATGTTGAAATTTTGGAAGTCAAGGAGTCTTAACTTGATAAAAGATAAAGACAGTTAGTGTTACAGAGAAAAGAAATCTTTGTGGTACCCAATCATGGATGTATCTCAGTTGTATCCAATCATGGATGTATCTCAGTTGTACCCAATCATGGATGTATCTCAGTTGTATCCAATCATTGATGTATCTCTGTTATACCCAATCATGGATGTATCTCTGTTGTACCCAACATGGATGTATTATCTCATTGTTAAACAATCATGGATGTATCTCAGTGTTAAACAATCATGGATGTATCTCAGTTTTACAGAACCCAATCATGGATGCAGTATCTCAGTGTTACACAATCAGATGAATCTCAGCTGTACCAAATCATGGATGTAGTATCTCAGTGGTACCCAGTCATGGATGTATATCAATTGTACCCTAATCATGGATGTATATCAATTGTACCCCAATCATGGATGTATCATTTTTACCCCAATGATGGATTTAGTATATCAGTGGTATTCAGTCATGGATGTATATCATTTTTACCCCAATGATGGATGTAGTATCTCAGTGGTAGCCAATTATGGATGTATCATCTTCGTCACACTTAGTGGTACACCATCATGAATGCATCTCAGTCTCAGTTGTATGGTACCAAATAATGATTGTAGTACCTCAGTTGTACCCAATCATGGATGAAGTATCTCAGTGTTACACAATCATAGATGAATCTTAGGTGTACCCAATTATGGATGTAGTATCTCAGTTGTACCCAATTGTGGATGCATCTCATTCCTGATGACCAAAATTAAAATTGAGAATAATATCAAAAATATTTTACTATCTATATTTGTTAAGTCTCCAATATATTATGGCATAGTTTTGTCTTTATTTCTCACTCTTTCAAACTGAGTATCATTTGGGAGCAATAAAAAAAACTTACTAAAACTCATGTAAAATAAAACTAACTAAAAACTGGAAATTCATTTACTTAATAGATATTCAGTACCTGGGTCAATGAACCATGAAATCAAGAGAAATTGTTTCCTATCAGATCACTTCTTGGAGGAAATCATCCAATGTGTTGATAGAAACAGGAAAATCATCCAAAGTGTTTATGGAAACAGGGAAATCATCCAGTGTGTTGATAGAAACAAGGAAATCGTCCAATGTGTTGACAGAAACAATCTGTAAATAGAGAAATTATTAACTTGCTTGTCTAGTTTTATGGCCTCAATAATCTCTTGGGCAACTAAATTTTTAAGCTTTGTTTTATAGATTCCAGGGCTTACTTACTAAACAAAACAAAAAACTTCAAAAATTAATGATAAAGGATTTATTTTACAGTCCGTTCGCTGTCCTCTAGGATACCACATGGAATCTAAATGTTTATTTTTATTATATATTTTATTTATTGTAGTTTGTTTACTGAAGGAATATTCTTGTCAACACGTTTCGTTTTTTGTTGCATCCTTTTATTCAGATTTTTGCATACTTGGTTTAGCTCATTTCCTTAGATTAAATATTTACATTCTGATGTCAATGAAGAAGGCATTTTGACCTATATTTCCATATATTTTTATATATTAAGTCCTCTATTTTGTTTATCTTATGTAAATCAAGTCAGATATATTTGAGATGGCAAGGTATAAAGCTAGTCCTATGAAATCATTTCTCCATCACAAAAATGGTCAATGTTTCTAAAACTAATAAGTTCAGTGTCTTGCATTTTCCCATGACTACTGTACCTCTCCACGTACCCAAAAAAATATTTCTCATCATTACCGGAGCTCTCAATGTACGGTACCGGTACCCAAAAGAATATTTATCATGACTACTGTACCTCTCAATGTACCTTAAACAATATTTCCCACTTAACTTATTCCCCTATTTTTGTATGGCCTGAATATTTATGTTTGATTTAAAAACTTTAGCAATTTATGATATATTTTTAATGATTTATGTTATTATTATTTATAATTGTCTATAACTTTTTAATTCTTCGGTGACATTAGTGTTACAAATTTTATATGTTAGTAAGACTGTCAAAAGAAAATCCTTTCAACTGCCCTTGAAATTTTTTAAGTGAAGTACTGAACAACAAATTTAATTTAATATTCTCATAAAATTAAGATTGTGATCTCTAGGCCTACTATTTTTCGACAGTAATTGTTGTTATCACTTTAGTATTAAGTCAAGAATCTATTCAACCCAGTCATGCAGACCAGCTTTTTTGAGTGGCAATGTATCAAGTAATTATTCATTTAATGTTATTTCCTAATAACTACAATGAACTTAATGTTAATAAGTTAGAATAGACTACAGTATCAGTAAATAACTACTTAAAAAAATTAAATTAGTTGTTAGTACTACAAGTAGTTAGTCTTTTTCCTCCATATTTTGAGTGTACTAATTTTTGTCTTGTACTAGTTACTTGTGATAATTTAATAATTACTATTACCAGTGGTTTGGTAATTGGTATTATTTCTCCTCAAAATTTTCTAATGCAAATCAAACTAAACAAAAATTGCATTTAAGATAAACTAAAATGGTGAAATATCATTTAACACTTTCCCAAATAACATATAGTTAGTAGACCCTGTCCCTAGTGACTGGGTATAGCACAACCGTACACTTATAATAATGGGAAAAAGTGTTTCTGGTAATTCCTGGCAACTGGATGGGTTACCCCCATAGTCTTATATCACAGTAAATGGCTCTCTTTGTTATTTTTCTTTTTTAATATGTGGCATGATTTAATTGACCTGAAACCGAACTCCCTTCATAGATCGCGTATTATCTCCCACTGAAGCAATTTTTCAGAATATTAATCATAAAATGACACAAACAATAGTTGACTGCAGCAACAGGAAAGGTTGGTATGGGAAAATTTTTTCGCTTAACGAGTAAGATTCTGGAACAAATTATGCTCGTTATGAGAAGTTCCACTGTATTTATTTATTGTCAAAAATTAAAATTAATTTTATGGATTACACAGACTCAAATAATAAATAACAACCAAACAATAATGTTCATAAGCCAGTTTAGAAATTTTTTCCTTCAATTAAATTATTCTTGGGACTGTACAAAAAAAGATTACGCCCCCAAAAATTAGTCACTTTCGAATGCTTTATATAATTGCAACCGCCAAGGCCAAGGTGCTAACTCCAACTACCTTGTGGATGAGGGCGAGTATGAGAAAGGTTATTAAAAAGGAGACTCGAGATACCAGCAATCACAGTCTGTCTGCGGGTGTATTACACCCAGTTGCGATGGAAAGGGTTTGAATAGATATATATTTAGATTGACATTCTTTAAAGGCTGCGACTATTAGTACCCGGGTACCAGAAGTGAGAGATTGGGATACGATTGTAAACTTACTTCTTCAGTTTTACTAAAATAAACTACCACAAATGACATCCGAATAGCTTGAGTCTAATGGTACCCGGGTGAAAATGGCGGCGCTGCGTGTCTGGGTCCATTTTGACTAAATGCTATTTGGATGTCATTTGTAATAGTTTATTTGAATCAAACTGAAGAATTAAGTTGACAAACATATAGTCCATTCAATACCTCCTTTTTGTCTTACAAAAAACCCCACAATAAAATTTTAAATAATTTTTTAATCCAAACCTCTCACTTCTGGTACCTGGGTACGAATAACCACTTTGTTCTTTAAAAAACTAAATTTAGTAAATTAAATAGCTTGATTTTAATTTAAACTTAATTAAATTATACTTAGTCTATTCTATGCCTATAGTGCCAATACTATGACCATACTATGGTAAACTAATGTTTGGGCTAATTGAAAGGACGAATGCCACGGAGTCTTTTGGGTGTTTATTATAGTTGCAGTGGATTAGGGTTTAGTTTTAGTTTAGGTTAGGTTGAGGGATCGATTTAGGGTTCAGGCTCAGGTTAGTTAGGCATAGCGGTAGCGGCATAGGGATCTATTTAGGGTTCAGGTTAGGCATAGGGATCGATTTAGGGATACATTCGTGAAATTCGATAAAATAGTGGCATTCGTCCTTCAAATTTACCAATGTTTGCTTTGTATCTTGAAAAATACTGACAAAGTTATCTTTATAGTCAACAAAATAATTTAGGAAAAGTTATTCAAACCACACAAAAATTCTTTTTCTAAGGAAAGCTAATAAATTAATCAACAGATTAAAAAAAACCTTTGTTATAAAAGAGTACTCAATTAGAGGCAACTCAAAAATTTATTTTGTCAATCAAGGTGACAGCAGTTAGTTCCCATACTTTCCATAAAAGAATTAGGAACAGTAACCAAGTTAATACGATCTTTCACCAAGGTCACAAGAGTTAACTTTCTTGAAGCGAATTAATAAAATTACCCTATAATTAATGGGAAGTTATCGCTGTCGTCTTTAAAACATCTGATTTATTTAATGGTTGCTTCCCTTTGACCGTAAATTTCGCAAAATTGAGCGGGTAAAGTATCTCTATTTCACTCTTTATGTTACCGGTGTTCAGTAAATTAACACTAAATTCTTAAGCTAATATAATTGCATTTGTGCACCTTTTACTTTTCTGAAATAATTTTAAATTTTTTTAAATATTTAAAATACTTTTTAATATACATTTTAATAGAGGTAGTCAAAATGACTTTTATACTTATAAAGAGAATTCTTCTGGAATATCCTGTTCATTATTATAATAAATTCAATTTTTGTTGTTGCAAATTTGATTTAAAGCATGTTTTATTTTCGTGTAAATAATTTATCAAGAAAATATTTAAAAAACTTTCTATTTTTAATATTTATCAACTGATATGAAATTTATGGTAACAGATATTTATACCCTATGATTGTTAAATTATTTTTAAAATTTCAAATTAGTTTATACCTTACTAGTAAGGTCAGTTACTTTATACTTGTTAGCAATGATAAAAATTAATAACCTTTTTGGGAACATATTACCCAACCTTGCCTTGCAGGCTATCATTCAAAAGAGCTCACATAGAAAGTTCAAATTCAAACATTCTGACAATGAATTGATAATTCTAGAGTTATACTTATGTCATGCTCCTCTTGGTTCTTTTATCCCCTGACACTGGGATTTCTTTTTATCATATGGATCATCTTGGCGAATTGAAAGCACATTGTGAACATAAACTTTTAATTGCTACAAACTGTTTTTAGTGTTAAATAATGTCATGTTTAGTGGGACTTTTTTTATTTGTTCTTTGAAAATTGTTTTAAATAGTCATAAATACTATACTACTATAGCAATCTTTTGAAGATAGAATATTTTTTAAAGTATTTAATGGCTTCAATCGGATATCACTCCCCCATCCTACTTTTGTTTTTTTAAATTCGCCACCCCTAATTACTTGCTATAGGTGAAAACCTTCTTATTGTAATCATCAAAAAAATTAAAATTTACTACTCATGTGCTTTTGTTAAATCAATCATTCAGTCAAAGCCACCTCTTGTCCATTAATTAAAAACTATTAATATAGTTCTTAGTACATTCTTTATTAGTGTTGTAATAAATATGATTTGATTGTTAAGCTTTCCAGCCTTAGACACATGTCTGTAGTATTTGTTTGTTAGTAGCTTTTACAGTGATGTGTCACTAGTTATTTGATTAATAATCAATTGTCTCATCATGTGTAACTAATGATTTGTTTGTTAGTCACTTGTCTAGTTATGTGACTCTAGTGATTTGTGCTATTCAATTGTCTAGTGATGTTGGAAATGAATGCATAAATTGAATCTTTGTCTAGTGAGGTTTTTAAATGAAAGCACAAGTTGAATAATTGTCCAGTGATGTTGGAAATGAATGCACAAGTTGAAACATTGCCTAGTGATGTTATTTAAATTTAAGTTAATATTTAAATTTCTTTAGCTTTAGATTTTGACAACATCAATAACTGTACTGTAAATACATTAATATGTACTGACAGGGTAATGCTCAGGTCACACGATAAAATTCCTGTCAAATTTCTTCAATATGGTCAATTTTTAGTATGAAGGCACTATTTTGTGTGTGGTTTCTTTGTTGAGATTTTGTTCAAAATTTGATCAAATTCTAAGTAAGAAAGTTTAGTCTCTTCACAGATCATGAACCATTAATGGCACTAAACAAAAAGAGAATAGCCAATAACAAGATCAACAGATAGTCTTCAATACTCTATCAACTGAAATAAAATCAATAAAAGGCAAAAACAACATTATTGCTGATTTTTGGTCAAGACAAATTGAGTATAAAGAAAATGACAAAAACATAAAACATATTGAACTTATGTGGATTGTCATACCATACTATAGTTATTCTATATGTTTATTGTTTCAGTATCAGTAATGTGTGTAACAGACCATGTTACTTATTCATATGACATGGATTTTTTGACAGGACACTAACATTTGCTCTCACTGCACAAAGGCAAAGTGATTTGAAGGAAAAGAATAGAAACATGAGTAAAAAGGAAATAATTTTTATAGTGTATGGAGAATTCATTTTTTCTTGAGTGAAGGGAGTGAACGACATAATTTTAATGGAGAAGGTTGACATGTTGTATTTTTCAGATGGATTTAATTCATTAATTATTAGATACATTTTTGTAAGTGTATGGATATATATTTTTCATATTACACTATAAATGTTTGAAAAATTCTGATGTCAAGGAACCATGTAATGTATTTATCAAATATCTTAATAAAGTACTGTGTAATTTTCATTGGACCTTATTACTTCTTGGGGGAGAAAGAGACAGTCGTTTGTAAAGGTGAATTAGATAGTTACATTGGCAAATTATTACTTGCACTGAAGAAATAAAATACATTAGCTCACGTTTACAAGTAACATTACAATATAAACATTACATATGATAACTGGGAAATATAAATGTTTATGCTTTAAAATGAGTGTTTGTGTGATAACTTTATAATGTATATATTTTATATATTTTTATGAGTAATAAATAAAATGCATCTTTTTTTTCTCCAGAAATTACTAAACACACTAGAGCCACATTTACAATACCCTAACTTGAGAGACGATGAAATGACAAGATTTCTATTGTCAAAGATGATTGTGACATCCTATTTTCAAATATGCAAATAATGCTACAAATGGTAGTGCTTATTGATAACTTCATTCAGCACTGTTTATTTTTTAATAAAATTTATACCAATTAGTTTCTGAGTTCTTGTGAAATCTGTTATTGGACTTGTATTTGTATCTTTTAAATCAGGTGTTTTTATCTTGAAATTATTTTAAAGAAATTATTTTTGAGAAATGTAAGCTTTTTATGATTCTATCTCATTTGAAGGTCCTTATTTAAATATTTATTATTTCTAAAGTCAAGTTTTTCTACATTCTACCAAAAAAAAATGTCTATAACATGACTCAAACAATAATATAATAAGATTTTACGTTTTCTGTGGAAATTATTAAAAAGTGGACCTAAGAGGTCGCCACAGAACAACAATATAATAACTAAACTATACTGCGCCTATAGTAAGTTTAATAATTTAAAAAGTTCAACTCTTTAATTTAATTAAGAGGGCATCCATTTGCTATTATAGCACTAAAAACAAAAAAGGGGGTGGGTGGGGGTAGGAGAATTAAATTTCTAATTGTTATTTGTAATCAGGGTTACGGAGCTCAGGAGCAAAATTTTCTTTGCCTGGAGATTGAGCTGATAAAATTTCTCATTGATCCAATTGGAAGTACTAAGTAGTCATTAGTGTTACAGTTACAGGGTTATAGTATATATGCTGTACAAGTAATAAGCCTATTTATAAATACCTTTCAATTACATCATGCCCTTCCCCCATTTATTGTCTAATTTTTCTATTACATCTTTTTCTAAATTAAGTACATAATTATTATTTGGAGGCTGCTGTTGTTTTGATAACTTAGCTTAGTCAATGTAAACACGACCTAGTGACCTAGATTGATGAAATTCTTCTTAGTGTTTGTTCACATGATATGGAGGGTGCATGATCATACAGATACTGGTATTAAAAAATGTGCATGCCATCAAAATATGATCAAATAGTTATTTGAAAGTTATGACAAGGCTTCATAAAAAACTAGCATCAAGTGTATGAACAAAAATTTGATGAGAATTTGATGGTGTGAACTGAGCATTAGGGTAATTCATTCAGCTCATCAGTCTATTTGAACCAACTGGTCAAGGTAATACATTGTATCATTCAGTCTTCATGCCAAGACAGGTTAGGGTAATTAAAAAGTCTATGTTATTAGTTTTTGTGGAGCAGCACATTCATACAGCAACAAGGTGACATTTATTTGAATTACAAATGAAAAATAGCATAGGCTTAAAACCATTAATGTTAAAGTTCGAGTGATTGAAACAATGAACAGGTTGATTGAAAAGTCTAAAATTTTTAGTTGTGTGTTAGTAGAAATTAATTTTATTAATAATTTGGTAAATTTGTTTACTTGGGTTGAGACATTAAGGTGTCAGCCAAGATGGTGTATTGTACACTCAGATGAGAGTCGAAATGGTGTGGTGTACATTCAGGTGTCAGCCAAGATGATGTAGTATACATTCAGATGTCAGCCAAGATGGTGTGGTGTACATTCCGGTGTCAGCCAAGATGGTGTGGTGTACATTCAGGTGTCTGTCAAGATGGCATGGTGCACATTCAGCTGCCAGCCAAGATGGTGTGGTGTACATTCATGTCAGCCAAGATGGTGTGGTGTACATTCTGGTGTCAGCCAGGATGGTGTGGTGTACATTCAGACATCAGCCAAGATGGTGCTGTGTACATAAAGGTGTCAGCCAATGTATAGTGTACATTTATGTGTCAGCCAAGATGTGGTGTATATTCAGCTGCCAGCCAAGATATGGTGCACAATCAGCTGTCAGCAAAGCATTTATGATGTAGATTTACTGAAACGTCTTGGATTTCGCCGTCAAGTCACTTGTGTAGAATGCATTAACCTGGAAGTGAAAAAAAACAAAATATTAAAATAATATTATTTACTATAAATTTACAATATTATTTTTATTCATTTACTTCAACTGCTTCATGCACTTCATCTACTTCACTTTAGCTTCAAGACTCATTGCAGATGAAAATATGTGTTGGTTATTGTCACATGTAACAAAGACTGCAATGTCTACATCAAAGTTATGCATCTGAAAAAAAAACAACATTATAACAAAAGAAGCATTAGTAAAATTAAAGAAAAAAGGTACTCCTATATCATACGTGTCAAACTTAAGGCCAGTGGGCCATATCAGGCCCAGCGTACAATTATATCAGGCCTGAGAGGTCTTGACCAGAGAATTTTAAGCTCAAATATTTTTTAATGGCCCTGCGATATAAAGTGCAAATCATATTCCCTAATAATCTGCCTTGTCCAATGATAGGCTGGCATCCGTCCGTCACATTGTGACGATGGAGTGGGCTTCGTAGGACGAAATCCACATAGCCTGGGATTATTATACTTGAAGGATTATAAGCTGGTTCCCAACAGCAAATCGCCTCTCTCCACGCCGCTGGGTAACCCAAGGGAACATCATTGGATGATACAGCTTGGCACCAGTGACGTCGCAGGAGTTGTCGGAATGTTTCATTGTATCAATGTTATCCGCCTTTCGGGACTCCATCACCGGGTTTGATTTCAGAGTTTCCTTCAATTAGATGAGTTGCCGTCCAAGGTTAACGAGTCCCATCTACCCGGGATGCTGGTGGTGTTTTTGCTCTAGCTGGAATTGAACTCCAGACCACCAACTTGAGATTTGCTCAGTTTAGACCACTCGGCCAACCAGCACCTAGGCTACCTGAGAGCATTCTCGCTTTTTCTATCAAAATAAGCCACAATAAAAGTTGTGTAGTGAGTGGATGTTCGTTGTTACAGTAACCTAGCAACATTCAATTGCTCATTTTTGATAGGTGCATAAGAAATGAAAGTAATGTAGAGCCCAGATATTACATCACCCTTTCCTGCTATGGCTAATGTGATATCAATCTGTACCTACTTTGTGGAGATAATGTGGCTGTGATCAAGGAATATAATCTGATACAGCCCCAAGAGACTAAACATCAAGACAAGTTAACTCTTTCGCTGCAGAAAAGAGTGAGAGGTTGGGTTTATTAAAAAATATTCAAAATATTATTCTTTGGTTTATAAGACTAAACTTGGTATCAAATGAAATATAAATTAAAGGACTATATGTGTGTAAGCTATTTTTTTCAGTTTAAATAAAATAAATTACAGAAAATAACCATTTTTTCCCAAAACCCTATAATGTACGCGTACCTCATCTTCATTTCTATAACTAAGATCCTCTAAAACTACTATAGATACTTTGATGAAAATTTCAAAGTATTTTTAAAAATATAGCAATACTATAACTGTATAGAGCCTGGAGAATAGATTACAAAAACACCAAGATCAACTTTCTAGCTCAAGTGGTTCAAAGGTTATGAATTTTTTTAGTAGGGACCTCACAACTTTTTCACTATGGGATTTTCCTCCACATTTGTGACCCTCATTTGGTCATTCAACTTGAAATATTGTGGGCAAATTGTTAAAAAGTTCAGTATCCTCACTTGAAAATTTGAATTTAAACCTAAGGAATAAAGCTTTTTAACCATAAGGTGTGGTTGGATAGTGTTAAATGCTGATGAGAAGTCAAAGAAAACCACCCTAGCATATTTTTTAGGGCTGTCTAGGTGTTGGTAAAGTCTTTCCAATACAGTAAAACCTCCTTTTTGCAACCCTCTCTTAAACGACTTCCTCCAACATACGACCGGAAAAAAATTCACCGATGCTTTGTAATATATAAACGACCTCTCTTAAACGACTCCCTCTAAAACGCAATTTGCAACCTTCAAATAATTCACTTTTACGACCTAGCACCTGGAAAAGTCAGATTCCAAAGCAATGCTATATTTATACGCTTGAAGAAAACAGTTTCGTTTATGACTTTTAACAGCAGACGGTGCGCTAAAGCAGTTAGGAAGTAGTGAAGGGAAAATAACTCTTGTACCGTAAATTTGCCTTTTGAAATACTCCAAGGCGATGGCCAGTTATGGCCTGAGCTGGGGCCTTTCAGACCTTGCTGACACCCTGTCTGGTGTTGAAAGAGACATACTAAAAGAACATGCATGGGTGGGGGATCATGCAAACAAACAGAAATAACAGATTTCTTTAAATAAAAAAAACTATTCAATGAGTGATTACAAATAATTACAACAATATTAATGTGCTTATCTTATACATAAATAGTTATAACACTAAGCATGTAATCAGCACTTACACACATTTTTAAACAACTACCAAACCAGCATTGATTTTTATTTTTGGAATTAATGAGGAACAGGAAGATAAATGACTGTATTGGTTGTGAGAAAATATGAGTTTATATTGGTTGTGAGACAATTTGATTTTATATTGGTTGTGAGACAGAGTTTAATCTATATTTCTGAACGTAAGATGGTGCCTATACTTAATGGTATGTGTATTTTTTTTTATTTGTTTACTTAATTTTCTATATGTAGTTTTTCAAAAATGTCCTACCTCTTTTTTAAGACCCCTCCAATTAACGCCCTCATTTTAATTGCAATTTAAAGGTTGTAAACCAGAGGTTTTACTGTAATAGTAAGATGGTATCCTCTGTATTTATGTAGGTAATGTCTTCACGCATGTAATAATACCAATAATCATAGTGTTCATATGAATTAATCTTTAAAATACTGTAAAACTTAGTATTATAGTTGTAGTTTTTTTTTTTTTTTTTTTTTTTTTTTTATTGTAGGAAACATTTTAAAAAAA
>CAXITT010000775.1:0-52162 GCA_964033795.1 Lymnaea stagnalis
CATTTATCTTACGTAATAATATTCTGGAGAAAAAAAACCCATTGTATTTTACTTTATTTTTCAATTTTTTTTTTTTTTGTTTTGTTCCTGAACTGGATTTATCTGGCATCAAATGTTAATGCTATTGAATTTGATTGTTTTAATTTAAAAAGAAAGAAGGCATCCTCTCAAGACAAAAATCTTGTCTTTTTTGCATATATTAAACATAAATATGTTTGCTATTGAAATATAAATATAATGATAAGATTATACATGCCTTAAAAATTATGTGGGGAATTATGTGGGCAATGATATGGGTAATAATATGGGTACTTACGGAAAGCGCACTTTCGCATTTGCTTGTCCAACAATTTGGAACGCCCTCCCAGTCGATCTCAGAAACAATCAGACACTGGAGTCCTTTAAAACCGATTTAAAGTCACATCTATTTCGCAAACACCTTCTGGGATGATTGTCTACCATATTTTCCATTTAATGCATAATGGCTGTGTTGCTTATGGTCGAAATGGGTAGAAAGACTTTGACATTGTATGCTTGGAATTAGTTTTTGTAGTGTTGCGTTTGTTTTAAATGTGGTCAATAATTTTTTTATATTTTTTTATTTACTTTGTACCACGCTTCGAGCCTTTGGGGATGAAGCGTGTTTTTGAAATAAACTTTTTTATTATTATTATTATTATTATTACTTATGTGAGTAATTAAGTGGGTAATTTTGTGGGTAATTATATGTGTAATTATATGGGAAATTATATGGGTAATTATGTGGGTAATTATATCGGTAATTATGTCTCATTGTCTTAAAGGGTTGCTTACTACAACGTGCGAAAATGAAGAAATTGTTAAGAAATAAATGAAATGATTATTTGGCATGAAACAATTAATTTGATTTGTTAACACATTTTTACCGAGTACTTTGTCACGTGGACAGCATATGTTCTGATTAAATTAGGGTCAAAATTGTGCATACTATTGTGCATGCCTTTTGCTCGTAGTAGTTATCTTGACATGCCATGACCCCCATCGGGGTCACACCTGCCTATATATAGTCAAACAGTTAACGAATGCGTTACCTTACCAAAACATCATCATGAGAAACATCATCGTTGCAGCTCTTGCTCTCTTTGCCTGGTAGGCAGTAACTTAAAAAATTTTTTTTTAGTTCATTGCAAGTTTTCAAAGTAAACGTATTTTCTTTCTTTTTTGTGTGTGTGAAAGATGACTTAAAAGTTTACTAAAATAATGTATTCATTGGAAATTCATATATTATTATTACTTTGGACAAATGGATGTTCAAGAATGTATCTTTTTATTTACCTCAGTTTATTATTTTTTTCTAAATTAAACAAAGTGTAAAAAAATATAAGCTGACTGTGACAGTTGAACAAAATAATACATTCATGCTCTCAAATTATTCATTCGTCTCTTTCAAAATTTAAGCGTTGTGGCTCAGCCAGGAGGTGGGGGTGGCAATTTGGACAGAATTTTCAACCAGTACGCCGGGACTGACAACCAACTCACAAATGCTGAGTTGAACAGATTTTGGCTTCACTTTGATGATGACGGTAAGAACGTGTCATTTAGAGAAGAAAAAAACGTATCAATTTTTATTTATTTTAAAATAGATTTTACAGTCCTTTTAAATTTCCAACGCTAAGGCCTTAGATCAAATACGGAAAAAACTATAGCATGAGAAGAAAAAGTGGATTTGGAACGTATAGCTTGAGTGATAATTCAAAATTTTTAAATGTGTTTTATTGAGATGAAAGGTAATGGTATTGCAAATGACATGAATATAAATAAAATTCCACTTGATTATTTTTAGCTACAATAAACCCATTAAAAAGTCTAAAGAATAAACCAATTTCGATTGTGAATGACAGTAAAAATCTTCGTTAAAGGTGACGGTGCAGTGTCCAAACAAGAGTTCGACAGTGGCTGGAGACAAGAGAATTTCCCCAACCCACAAAACGCTCCACTTTTCTTCCTCGAGTTGGACAGAGTACCTGACGAGGTCCTCAACTCCCAGGACTTCCCTCACATCTTCAGACTCTGGGATGAGAACGGTACGTCAGTTTGGATAGGCTTTTCTCTGATAAAATTTAACTCTTAGTATTCGATAACGACTTAATATTGTTTACTATTTTATTCTTTCACTTAAAATTATTTTTTTTTAACAAAAATTAAAACTGACTGAAATACTTTAAAATATAACCTTAGTTACTTGAAAAATAAGTATTATTCTTCTTAACTAAATATTGCGCAACGTTAATGGATCGTGTAATTGGGTTCTTGTTATTTTATCATTAGGTGAGACAAATAACAGCTAATTTATTAATGCCTAATTTTGCAAATGTTGCTTGAAATAATTAGTAAAAAAAAATAATTAAAAAATAATAAAGTGCTTTTCTTTGCACTGGCATTTTGAGCGTAAGGACAAAAATGGGATTTGGGTGGAGTACTTGCAATGTTCTTTAAATTAAATTGAAAGGATTTTTATCAAAATGGTTTTTTAAAATTATTTAACTAAACAAAAATTAAAATAAAAAGTGTTTCTGTGAGTGTGTTTAAAATCAGAACACAACACTTGAACCATCATAATTACAATTTAAAATCTTAATCCTTAAGTTACTTCCTTCATACTGACAATGGAAGAGTTAAGAAGAGTCTATGTCTGTAATATACTGCCATGTTTTTGGTGACGTAATTGAGCTTGATATGGATTAGTTCAAACATTCTTTACTATGCAGGTGATGGATTCGTCACTGAGAGAGAGTTCAGATTCAACTGGAACGCCTACTTTGATGATTAAATAAATATAACACTAAAGCTGTAATGTTTTCTTATATTAAAAATATTGATCAGTAATATTCAACGTTATTTTGTTATGTATAAAAGTTGTGGTTTTTTTTAATTGTGTGCTGTGTATTTTAAATTGTTTAATATATTTACATCTTCAAAATTATTTTGAAGGAGACTTTAAATGTAGTGAACATATAATATATATATATATATATATATACTTTTTACTTTTATTCAAAAATTTGCTATAACGAGGGAAAAGACAACCTTTTACTATTACCATCAATGTAAAAATTGTTCCAAAATAAAAATAAAAATAAGACAAGGACGTAAACCTTTTGGTAGAGAAAAAAATGACTGAAGTTTTGAGCTGTTAAAATGATAAGTGCATATTAAGTATAGGTTAACTAGTTAACAATAGGATACAAAATATACATTTTTAAATTTATATACGTGTATATAGAGTTACCCTAGGTTATACATTAAATAATTCAAAGACTGTTGTGTAATATAAAAAATGTGTACTTTAAATCCTATGGAAGGCTGTTTTAGCCATAGGCCTCACGTTTCACATAAGAAACATAAGAAAATACTAACTCAATGCAGCACAACAAACCACGATGTCAGAGAGCATGTTCGTAACACAATAAATAATATATTTAAGCACAAATCTGATATCTATTTACTTTTTCTTGCATAGTTCTTCCGTGTTCACTAAATCATTGTTGATGGTGACAGGTTTGTTTCTTTATTTTGCCACATTTTCCATAACGTCTGCACATACCAAAACACCATATAGTCTGTCCTGGTATTGTAAATACGTCATAAAGAGAAAAAGTATGGAACATTTTCAAGACAACTCAGGCCTGAACCTCACCCCCTAATATTTTCCTTTTTTTTTAAACAAAACATTTTTCAAAGATTATATGTGCCATCATGATCCGTGCCAGGAACTCTTAATAATGTGAACTTATCTTTATAGCAAATAATGTACGTGCTACGAGGCCATCTGTATTTAATTTAAAGATTAGAAATTATTCATATTATGTATGAGCTGAAAATACCTCAAGTTTTTAATTTTTAAAAAAAAAAAGAAAAAAAAATATTTTTTTTATTTAAACCACAGCAAAAACGTATTAAAATTGATATAATACCATCATAAACTCTAAACTGCTCTTTAAATGGAAAAGTTTATAATTTTAAAGATTATTGAAATGAAATGGTGAATCGCAATAAAATGTACTGGGGAAAAATATGGCTACAATCCCACATCCGTTATTATTTTTTTTTTAAGGATGCGGCTATTCGGACCTGGTATCAGAAGTGAGAGGTTGGGTTTATTAAAAAAAATCTTTAAAATATTATTGTAGGGTTTGTACGATAAAACTTTGGTATTGAATCAAAGATAAGTAAATAGACTATATGTTTATAAACTTAATTCTTTAGTTTAACTAAAATAAACTATCACAAAGAATTAAGTTTACAAATATACAGTTCATTCAATTATCTATCATTCGATACCAAAGTTTATCTTACGAACTCAAAAATAATATTTGTAATAATTTTGAATGCCAACGTCTCCCTTCCGGTAGCCGGGTCCGAATAGCCACTTCGTTTTTTTAATGCGTGGACAGACCCTACAAACGCAAAGAAAACACTTTTTGGACGGAAGCAAACGCAAAAGTTTCCGGAAACCTAATTACCGATATTATTCTCCGATGATAGCCAAGTATTGTTAAACTAGTAGCAACCGTTGATGGAAACCTAGTTGCAAATACAAATTTCTGATGATAGCCAAATATTGTAAAACTTGTAGCTATCTTTATCGGGGTAATCATCAGAAATGTACCGCATCTGCTTCGAGGCGCCTGAGATAGCTTGTCATTTATTGCTTGAGCGCCTTGTAGTGATTATATTTTCATGAGCTAAAAAGGCTAAGAATATGTCACACTTCTGCACAATTTAGACATTAGTTGTTTGCTTTTTTTTTTGTTTCGGTTTCGGTTTTTTTTTTCTTTAATAACATGAAAGTGCCGGAAACCGTACTAACATGTGATTGATTGTAACTCTCCTCTGCAATCTTCAGATGGGGCTATCATTATCCGTAGGTGGGGGTGCAAGAAATTTTGGAAACTGAGAGGAGTGCAGCGATGCAATAACATTAGGAAGCAGCCGATCTAGTTGCTCTTGAAGGAAATAATGGAATAAGGAATGTTGAACAAGGTATGTCGAGCAAGGTATGTTGAACAAGGTATGTTGAAGCTTAAAATGGAGAAGATAGGACATTACAAATATAACTTTTCGACTAAAAGAGTTGATCAGCAGACAGGACAAAACAAGAAACAACAAAGAAATAGAAATGAGTTCAAGAAATGTAAGTGTCTGAAGTTCTCCGTGTTGTAGAGAAACGGTGGAAGCATAAGTCATAAATTGTGGACGGAAATTAGGTTGTCAAAACAGAAACAAGTGCACTGTCCAAAAGATTAAAGGATGTAAAATAATTTAGGCATCCACAATGTAACATCTAAGATTTTAACCGACATAGAATATATAAAATATAGAGAGAATTTAAGAAATAAGATAAGAACAGAAGTGTGGGTAAATAAAATTGAAGGCCGCTAGTTAGAGAGTATTTTGTTGATTCCATATGATTGATTTATGGTGCGGAAAATTTGAATTAATTTGTTTCCATTCTTCACTCTCGCTGTGAATTAGGGCAACGGTGGATATATCTCAGGTGCCTTTGTGTTAACCTCCGTTGAAATGGGTTGAGAACGGGGATAGCTTGTCTTGTTCGCTATCATGAAGATATTCTTTGAACCTATCAGATACTCCCCTCTCCGATTCACCTAAATAATAAAAATCACAAATCTAAAATTGGTACCAAAAAATGTGAATCCCTCTTTGATGGTAAAGGTACCCATAAGGCGACTGATATATTTTTTTTCAGTGTATAGGAGTAGGTCCTTCAATGACTTTTTGCGCATGGCTTAGTCCCTATGTTAGGCACGTTTTTGAGCATGGTTTAGTTCACATTATTAAGAGTTCCTAACACGTATCGTGATATCACATAATATCTTTGAAAAATGTTTTGTTTTAAAAATGTTTTAAAAAGGAAATTATTAGGGGCTCGGGTTAAAGCCTGAGTATTTTGCCTTGAAAATGTTCCATACGTTTTCTCTTTACAAGGTATATGCAATACCAGGACAGACTATATGGTGTTTTGTCACTATAAACAATGATTTAGTAAACAAGGAAGAACTCTAAAAGAAAAGTACGTAGAGATGAGATCTCAGATAGGTACGTAAAGGAAATTATTTTTTGTGTTACGATGACATATGAACATCGTCGTATGTTGTGCTGCATTGAGTTAATATTTTCTTATGTTTCCCAGTATGTGAAATGTGAGGCACCTATGGCTTAAACAAACACCCATAGGATTCATAATACTCTCATATTATTGATGATGACACAAAAAGTATTAAATTAGTTCATGTAAAAATGTGGGGAATTAAATACTTTTCTTTTAAATGTATATTTTGTATATTGTTGTTTATGTCGTTATCGTATGCTGTAAATGCATGTATCATTTTATTATCTCACAGATTCAGTCGTATTTTATCGCCACAAATAAGTTTATATCTATGCTTTCTTTTATATTTAGTCACAATATTTTACATTCGTTAAAAGCATATTTTTGAATAAAAGTAAAAATCATAAGCATACATTATTTGTGCTCACTACATTTTAAGTTTCCTTTAAAATAATTTTGAAAATGTAAATATATTAAACAATTTAAAATACACAGCACACAATTAAAACAACACAACTTTTATACATAACAAAATAACGTTGAATATTACTGATCAACATTTTTAATATAAGAAAACATCACAGCTTTATTGTTATATTTATTTAATCATCAAAGTAGGCGTTCCAGTTGAATCTGAACTCTCTCTCAGAGACGAATCCATCACCTGCATAGTAAAGAATGTTTGAACTAATCCATATCAAGCTCAAATACGTCACTAAAAACATGGCAGGTTTTACACTGTATCTCATTAATTTTAAAGTAACAGAAATAGACTTGTATTTAATATTCCATTGTTAGATAGAAGGAATAAACTTGAGGCTTGCGATTTTAATTTCACCTGTTGTCGATGTTTTCTGATTTTTAAGAGTCACATAGAAACATTTTTTTTTTTAATTTTAATTCTGTATAACAAATACATTAAAAACAATTATTTTGATAAAACTCTTTTCAAAGTCTTTGGAAAAGCATTTTAACTTACCCAAGCAAAAATAATTTTAATATGCGAGCACAAAGAAAAGTACGACAAGTTTTTTTTGTTTTTTTTTTTCTTTTTTTTTTGTATTTTGCTGCTTCTTTGAATTTGTGACTGCAAGTTTTGGCAGAGAAATTATAGATATCTCTTAATAACGAGATGTTTAAATAACAGGAATCCGACGGCATGATCCCTTAACATTAGGCTAATAGGGAGAATAATTGTTTTCATGTACTTAAGGTAATGCATTGAGGTTTATCAGTTTTAAATTTATTTTTTTTTTAAATTATCGATAAAATTTTTAACTTCGAGCCTGTATGGAACACTACGGTTAAAAGTAAAGACAGACACCCCTGACAAAACTGACGTACCGTTCTCATCCCAGAGTCTGAAGATGTGTGGGAAGTCCTGGGAGTTGAGGACCTCGTCAGGTACTCTGTCCAACTCGAGGAAGAAAAGTGGAGCGTTTTGTGGGTTGGGTAAATTCTCTTGTCTCCAGCTGCTGTCAAACTCTTGTTTGGACACTGAACCGTCAGCTGTAAGGAAAAATTATAATTTATATTTACTTTAATATTCTTATTTTAATTCTCGGTTTTTATTTTAATAATGGGGCTTTTTATGCATAATTAGGTCATATGTATTTCATAATAACATACAAAAGGTATTTTTAAAATATTAAATTATCGTTGTGGATATATGTTCAAAACCTTTTTATTTTTTTCATGGTTATGATTTTTTAAATTTTTTCCCCGAATTAAATCTAACGTTTAAGTGTTGAAAATTTTTATTAGATTTAATGTGGGGCAGACTCGATCTATGCAAAACTTGCCAGTTTTAAGAAAACTAAACGTTCTTACCGTCATCATCAAAGTGAAGCCAAAATCTGTTCAACTCAGCATTTGTGAGTTGGTTGTCAGTCCCGGCGTACTGGTTGAAAATTCTGTCCAAATTGGCACCCCCACCTCCTGGCTGAGCCACCACGCTTCAATTTAAAGAGACAATTAAATAATTTAGGAGAATTTCTTTATAGTTGTTTAACTTAACGTTCTTAACTGATTACACTTTATTTGACATTAAAAATGATTAAAATTTATAATTTAGAAATCATTGAACATCGATTTGACAATAGTAATCATGTTTCATTAAATATTCCAATCAATAAGTGACTAATAAAATCAATTGATTCAAATAAACGTATAACTTTCAAATCATATTTTATGACAATTCTGCAATAGCCAATACATTTTTAAAAAGTCACTATTTACCAGGCAAAGAGAGCAAGGGCTGCAACGATGATGTTTCTCATGATGATGTTTTGGTAAGGTAATGCTGTCGTGAACTGTTTGACTATATATAGGCAGGTGTGACCACATATGGGGGTCATGACATGTCAAGATAACTACTGGGAGAATAAGGGAATGAAACAGTGTGCACGCTGTTGACTTTTACCTAATCAGGGCATATGCTATCAAAGTGACAAATTTTTTGTTTAAAACGTGTTGGGGGGAAAAAATTTGTTTCATGTCAAATAATCGTTGGAAAGCCATGAACTCAAAGTTCGTTACTTAAGCTTAATTGGAGATAAGTAAACGGGTCAAAACTGGGGTCCGAAATTTGACCACACACAAGCTAACTAATGGACAGAGCAACCTAAGAAAAGGGCCTACCACATCATTGCATGTCATTGGCACCTAACCCATTTTTAAAAATCCTTTATATTAACGTCGCTTTATTTCGTTCGTGACGGGCTTGGGGCGGAGGGGGGGGGTGGATAGTCGAAATCGTCGGACGACTTATTAATTCACTTCCCGTCAAGCTGTCGAGCTAACTAGGCAAATAGATTCGTTGACGATGACAACACAGTATTTCAAATTTTCACCCCAAATCCCTCCAAACCCAAAACCCTAAAAATCAGTTTTTCCTGCTTTTCTAGAGGATCATGAAGGAAAATCCCCCCAATAACTGCCCTAAATAAGATTCTTAAAACAAAAATATCTCCAGCGCGTTTGGTGCGTAATATTTTCTTTGATTTTCTGAAATGGTTGGTGAAATAAATCTGCGGTGTAAAAGTGGGTGTGTCATTAGAGTAGCTCAGGGGAGCGGGAAAATTGTGAAGTTGCGAGCCTTTGGGGGGTGGGGGGGGGACCACTATTTGGGATTCTTATAAAGTGCGTTACTTGTTACCATGTTATGTCAAATTTTCAGCCTCACACCCCCCCTCCCAAATTGCTCTATATTACATTTTATAAAGGATTTATACGATAAAATATGCTTTTAAGGGTTGTTTAGGGATTGTTTAAATAGTTTATTAGTCAAAAGATTGTAGCATCTCTGGATGATATTAATTGTATACCTTTTGAGTACAAATTTAACCCACACTGCTACAGATGCAAAAAAAAGTTATTTTGATACACTCTTTTAAAAATGCAGTGTAAACATTGCGCGCTAATACTTTTTCCCGGTGCAAAGAAAAAAGGTTTCCAAATTTTTATATGAATACAATATCTTTAAAAAACGATGATTCCACAGTCGTGGAAGTGTATTCTTTAAAAATAGATGCAAGTTTTGTTTGCGCATTTCCCTGAAATACAGTTCATGGGCGTGGACACATTTGTGAAAAAAATTCAAGTAAGAATATACAAATCTCTTAAAACACAATGCTGTTGTAAAAGGGGAAACATGATTTAACAACTTTAAAGATACGGATGTTTAGCTCTCCATTTTGTGAAAATACAGTTTAGAGACAAGCAAGGGCAGGTAAAAAAAAAAATTGGGGATTAAGGATATTTCTAAGAGTTCAAAGCTTTTACAAAAGTTAAAATTGAAATGGTTCTTCCTTAGAAAAACGAAATCATTTACTTTTACGATTTTCCGGAGCATAGTTCAGGATCGAGGCAAAAGTTTGGGTAAATTTTTATTTAATACAGCTTTATTTAAACATCGGTCAATGTTAAAGATATCTCAATAAATATTGGGAAACAGTTGTGGGTGTTTTGTTTAGGAAATATTATCTCGAACCATTTTCGTAAAATATATTTTCATTGTAGTCTAGGCGCGTAGAAGAAGATGTGTTGTATATTATTATATAGAATATACCAGCGTTTCAAAATCGAATGATTTTTCAAACGTTGACATCTAGAAACACAATTTAAGTCTGAAATATTTTCCGAAATATACCTAACAAAGGCCTGCGATAGGCTCGTTAATTTTATTTTAAAAATGTAAGGTATAATACTTGTTTTATTGATTGATTGATTGATTGGATATTTATATCGCGCTGGTGTCCATGCCACGTTAGCACGGCTGACTGTGCTCTGGTTGTCCGAAATCTATTTTAACAAAAAAGTTTTTTTTAATGTTTCTTAAATGATTTTTATCGTTTTCAATTCCCTTCAAAAATTGAGGCAAAGTGTTCCATAATTTTGGCGCTATCGCTTCAAAAGAGCGCACTCCTTAAGACTTTTTTCTGTGTTCATCAGAGGCGTAGCGAGGGGAGGGCAGGGGGGACAGATGTCCTTGGGCGCTAGCTAGTTAAGGGCGCCAAAATGTGCTTTGATATTATTTTATTGATGAAAATAATGGGTTTGAGAGTTGAAAAAAAAGAAAAAAAGGGCGCTATAAAATAGATCTTGTCCCCGGGCGCGAAACTTGTCCCCGGTCGCCAAACACCCTCGCTGCGCCTCTGGTGTTCATCCACACTAGCATCCAGGGTGCTGACCATTTTTTTTTAACCCTGCGTGGTTTCGAGCCGTGTCATGCAACATTACCCCCCCCCCCCCTTTGTTTTTTTCTTTTTTTTTTTTTTTTTTTACTAATGTCACCAATTTACTCTGACACTTCTTTCCTCCATTGCACTTGATTGGGAAAGGGTTTTTTTTTTACGTTTCCAGCAGAATCTATATTATAAAACATCAAGTATAAATATTCTCTGGCGATTTGATTTCTAGACTTTCTCTTCTGCTGGGTTCTGACCCCCTTTATATAAATACGACGGTTGACTTTGACCGGCAGGCATTTTCGAGACTTGCCAAATTTAAAGGAGCCAAATAAGACATGCAACACGTTTCATTGGGTGTATGTTGTGAATAATATTTGTAGTTTTCTAATATTATACTTTTTCACTTGCTGTGCCGTAAGTTAGTATAGTTTTTATTTCTTAATATTTGATGTCGTATTTTTATATCAACTTATTAGTGTCATTAACTTGATTAGTGTTAGCATCACAACTTTGCCATCCTCTTTCTTTATTTACTGGTTTTCAGTACTTTGTTGCGTTTTGTTCATCTAACGAGCCAAATCTTTAAAAAATATTCAATTTGTAAAACGATATAACGATCCGAATAAAAAAAAACGGCTTGACCTCGTATTTTGCGCATTTCTTCTCATTTAACCTATTACAGATTAGTGGTTCATCTGATTATTTTATCCATCGTATAATAATAAATATAGCTGTTAGCTGGGTAGCCACGTGGCTTAAACTGAAGAAATCTCAAGTTCATGGTCTGGAGTTCAAGCCCCAAAGTCCAATCAAGAAACTACACCATCAACAGCTCAAGTGGATTGGACTTGTTAACCGTAAAACAAAGCAAGGTCAAACCTGAAAAAAAATGGAAAAAACGAACGTGCCGGCAGGAAGTCCTCGTCAGCAAAACAGAAACAGAAAAATATATATATTTTTTTTTTTAATAGCAATGAGCTGAGCAGTAGTATCCAGATGGCAGCAAAAGAATTGTGTCTTACTTTGTTTTACTCTATACCTATTTTGCTAACCTGATCGCAGTCTCTCCCCTTAACCCTGGATGGCAACTCATCTAAGAGAACGAAACTCTGAATTCAAAACCCGGAGATGGAGTCCCTTAGGCGGATAACATTTGTCCAATGAAACATTTCTTCAGCTCCTGCGACGTCACTGGTGCCAAGTTGTATCATCCATATGTTGTTCCCTTGGGTTATCCAGTTGCGTGAAGAGAGTCGATTTGCTGTTGGGAACCAGCTTATAATCCTAAAGAATGATCCCAGGCCTTGTGGATTTCGACCTGCGAAGAAGTTAATTTGTAAAAGTTTTTGCAAGTGTCCCTGCAAAAGTATCACTCATACTTTTATCATTTTCCTGTTTAAACAACTCATCTTCGGTGTAAAAAAAAAATACACACACATCGGTAGAAGCATTATAAAAATGTCCTCAAAAGAGTTATTTTCCCTTCCTCAAATTTAGGAATAGTAGTAGTCCATTTAACTTTTCAAAAAGACAGTAAGTATTATTTTTTTATATTTTTTTACTTAGTGGATGAAAATCTGTCGTCTGGATTGTGTACCTAAATTGTTTCCAACCGTTTGCTCTGCATGAGGCATGTGCAAAACGAGGACACATTATATGTTGTTTTGTTCTGTGCATAAGTTAAGGAGATGTGACAAAATGCAGTAACAAACCTGTTACCACAAACCATGTTTCAGTGATCAAGAAAGAAATAGTCAAGAAAACTACATAGATAAGATCGCGGATTTGTGCGTAAATGAAATTATTTATTTTTTTGTTAGGATGATATATGAACATGTGCTATGAGATCGTTTTATGTTGTCTTGCATTGGATTCATATTTTCTCTTATGTTGCCCAGGAAATGAAACCTGGGGCTTATGGCTAAAACAGCCGACCATAGCATTTATAACACATATATTTTTAAGAACACACATTTAATTGATAAATGTGGGAATTTAAATATTCATTCCATAATATTTTTATTTTATTTTACTTGATCTTTTTATCTGGTTATTTTATGCTTAAATTAAGTCGTATTTTTATTCAGCAAATAGGTTTATATGTCTTCTTTTATATTTTGTCACAAGTTTTTACATTGATGGTAATAACATAATCTTTTTTTCCTCTTTAACAGCATTTTTTGTATGTGGAGGTGGAAAGGTGGAAGTGGAAATGATAAACGTATATTATTTAATTTCATCAAAATTTGACTTTTCCTTTCAACAATTTTGAAGATGTAAATATATAAAACAATTTATAAAACAAAGTATACAGTGAAAAAAAAATCAAAAATTGTGTACATAACAAAAACAGTTTTATATTACTTTTTTAATATTTAACATTTAAAGAAAATCACAGTTTCATTGCTTTTATTTATTTAATCATCAAAGTAGGCGTTCCAGTTGAATCTGAACTCTCTCTCGGTGACGAATCCATCACCTGCAAAGGAAAGAATGTTTGAACTATTCATATCAAGCTCAAATACGTCATCGAAAACATGGCAGTTTTTACACTGTATCTCATTAATTTTATGGTAACAGAAAAAGATTTGTATTTACTGTTCCATGATTAGATTGAAGGAAGATTACTCAAAGATTAAGTTTTTCATGTAAACTGTTCACGCTTCAAATGATGTCTTCTGATTTTTAACACGGACACAGAAACACTTTTTATTTTAATTTTGTAATAAAAATATTTTTGAAAAAAAACGCCTTTCAAAGTTATTTGTAGAAACATTTAACCTTCTCCACGCTATTTGTAATAGCGGGTATTTAGAAAAAAAGAGCACCTCACGTCTTGGGCGCCCGCAGAAAACTTTCGGGGGGGGGGGCAACAAAAATCGATTGACTTTCCAGGGGGGAGGGCAAAAAATTTTTAGTAATGTTTTAATGTAGTTTTAATTTACTGTAGCGTATTTGCATGGTGAACGAACGGATAGGACATCAGCTTAGTTACTTTCTCTTTATTTTCTCTTTACTTTAATAAATTTCTTGTCTATTTTTGTCTAAAAAATTTGTATCCAATCAATCCCGGGGGGGGGGGCAAGTGCCCCCCCTTGCCCCTACCTGCGGCCGCCCATGTCTCACGTTGCTGCTTAATTGAAATTGTGCCCTCAAGAATAAGCACATAAATTAGATTTCATATATATATATATATACATATGGACAAATGCTGTATAAAAATGTCAACCAAAGAATTGTCTATCTTAAAAAATTTTACAATTTCGTCGTAAATAAACAAGTTAGCAACAAATTCTACAGTACAGCGATTGGAAGTTTACTATAATTCAGTATTGCCTGCTGATGTGGGAATTCATTGTCTGACATCAAATACCGATACAAAAGACTAATAAAAGCACAAACATTAAACTACTTTAAGAACTATTTGAAGAAAAATGTTGTTACAAAACTGAAAATAATTTGGTTGATACATCACACCCACTTAATCACAGATACCAAAGATCAGCTCGATAAGGGTGAATTATTTCTCTTAAAGTTAGGACCGACAGCTCCCCCAGCGATTATCAAATCTAAATTATCACTAATAAAGTCATTAGTGTCACTAAAGGAGTAACTTATAGCTGATTTCTACTCTAGAGAAATATTTACATGTCTTGTGTTTAAATTATTATCATTGTAATAGGTTGCCTTGGTTATAAATTTATAAATTTTTTTTTATTTATGTAATGAAAATGTATATATACAATGTAATCAAAAACATTTCCATTTATTTATAAGAAAAAAGAATATTATCTTATCTTGAATATATATTTGAAATGATCTGATCTAATATAACTTGGACTTAATTAGCTAACAGGAAGAGTAATACATTTTTTTTTCAAATATTAAAGTTTATGCTATGAAGTTTTTCAACCAGTTTCTTCTTAAGCAAAATTGAACGATAAAATAGTCAACATTGATTCTGCATCGAATAAAATTAGTATTGTTAAGTCCGTGGTGTTTAGATTTATTGGATGATGAGCAGTGAATAGGAAACAGAAAAAAAAAAATGTAACAAACAAAACGTACCGTTCTCATCCCAGAGTCTGAAGATGTGTGGGAAGTCCTGGGAGTTGAGGACCTCGTCAGGTACTCTGTCCAACTCAAGGAAGAAAAGTGGCGCGTTTTGTGGGTTGGGTAAATTCTCTTGTCTCCAGCTGCTGTCAAACTCTTGCTTGGAGACTGCACCGTCACCTTAAACAAAGATGTTTACCGTCATTCACTGTCGGTAGAGATTAACTCCGCATTTTTATTGATGGCATTATTGTCGCCTATTCAAAATAGCGCACCATTTTATTCATATCCATGTCATTGGTAATATAATTAATTTCAGTAATATACAAACGATATCTTTATCTTATAATTATCATTCTACATATATGCTCTAAACCCTTTCTTCGTTGTTATGTTGTATCTTTTTTTCGTTTTGATCTAATGACTTGGCGTTGGAAATTTCAAAAAGACTTCAAACTAATATTTTAAAAGATATAAAAAATAACGATTCAAATATTTTAACCGATATAAACCTTTCTAAGGATGAGTAAATAAAATGTTCTTACCGTCATCATCAAAGTGAAGCCAAAATCTGTTCAACTCAGCATTTGTGAGTTGGTTGTCATTGCCAGCGTACTGGTTGAAAATTCTGTCCAAATTGGCACCCCCACCTCCTGGCTGAGCCACCACGCTTCAATATTTAAAGAGAAAACTGATGAATTTGAGATAATCAATATATTTTTTACTTTTTTTTTTTTAAACTACGATATTTAAAAAAAAAAATTATGACACTTCGTTTTATTTTTAAAAATAATTAAAATTTAGTTACATAAAAGGAGAAATAATTGAACATCAATTTGTCAATAGTAATCATAATATATTAATATCTCAATAAGTAAGTGAAAAATAAATGAGGCAATAAATAATGTATAACTTTGAAATCATATTTTATGACAATTCTGCAAAAACCTAAAATTGTAAAAAGTTTACTGTCTACCAGGCAAAGAGAGCAAGAGCCGCAACGATGATGTTTCTCATGATGATGTTTTGAAAAGGTACCGCAGTCGAGAACTGTTTGACTCTATATATGAAGGTGTGACCAACGATGGGGTCATACATGTAAAGGTGACTCAGGAGAGAAAAAGTCATAGTAAAATGTGCACTCTGTTGAGCTTTAAGTTAATCAGCCCTGTCAACGTGACTCCACTTTTGGTGAAAACGTGTTTTGGTGTTTTTTTTTTTTGGGGGGGGGGGGGGGGGGTGGTGGTAGGGATGTTTTGGTGCCATACACTCGCTGGAAGGCCTTGAACGCAATGTTCGTTATTTCAGCTCAGTTGGAGATCAGTTAATGGGTCAAACCTGAGGTGCAAGATTTAAGGAAACTAACAAACGGAGAGAGCAGCACAAGAAAAAAAAAATCATTGTATCACATGTGTCCCAGTGGCGTAGCTGGGGGGGGGTGGGCGGGGTGTGGACTGCAACGGGTTACACCATCTCAAAGGTTTGGGGGGGGGTGGCAAAAAATTTGAAAAATTGCATATTTACTGAACACATACTGCTGGATTTAAAAGAATTTCATAAAAGGATAACCGATCACACGTAAATTTTTCACACATGTAACCAATCCAATTAAGTGCTTTATTAAAAGTTCAAGTTTGATGCTTCAGAAATAAGGTGACCCTAAAATTAGGTCAGTAAAACACCGTTTTTGACCATGATTCAACGCGAATGAAATGTTTGGTGTCTTTCGTATGTGACAGGAAGCTATATTTGGCCTCAATCTTTGAAGGAAATTGAACATAATTTTTTTTTAAAAATCATTTAAGAAACCCTTAAAGACTTTTTTCTTTTAACATTTTTAACATCAATTCGCTGTGAGCATGCTAATATAGTATGGACACAAGCGGTATAAAAGTATTCAGTCATCATCGCATTTATCAAAATTCTCAGAAATAAAGCTTTATATTGATACCAAATACGATTTGGTCGGGTGATTCTAAGTGCATAAATCGAATAGGTAAAAAATTAAAAACATTTGTATTCTGTGGACTTACATTAATAAGAAGAAACTATCGTGGAAGTCGATTGGGGGGGGGGTGGATATCGACACCGTGAGTTTACCGCACCGGGTGACACCAATCCTAGCTTCACCACCGTGGGTGCCTATCACATTTAACGAGATCGGAACCAATGGTAGTTATATTTTTAAACGTTTTTATAAATGTCCCTGTAAATGTATAACTCATACTGTTACAATTTCCATGAGTCAAAGTGGACTTTGATGTAAACAACCCATCAATAGAGGCATTCGACAAATTTTCTCAGAACGTTTTTTTTTCAAATTTAAACAAATAAGGAGTAGTAAGAGTAGTCATTAGACTGTAAGAAATTTGATCATCGTCCAGTATTAAACAGAAACTCGTCCCTCTCCCCCATAGATAGCGACGAGGCCATGACAGGCAATTTAGGCTCATACCAGCAAGAAGCCAGTATAGGAGCTGCTCATTCCTGCCCAAGACAATCAGGGACTGGAACCATCTTTCAAATGGAACAGTTGAGGCGACAACACTAGACACATTTGTGTCTATTGCCTCAAGCCTTCAAACCCCTAGTGCATAATTTCCTCATCACCACCAGTAACAGAAACATTGCAAATCCCATCTACATGCATAGGAGCCAAAATGATCAATAAATTGATCGTGGGCCCTTAAGATATAGAAGAAGAAGTGGATGAACATCAGTTGTCAGAGCATTATTTGTTGTCTAAGGATGATCTTTTGTCTGATGATGATCTTTTGTCTGAGGATGATATGTTGTCTGCGGATGATCTGTTGTCACAGGCTGATCTGTTGTATGATGACGATCTGTTGTCTGAGGATGATCTGTTGTCAGCGGATTATCTGTTTTCTGAGGAAGATATTGTCTGATGATGATCTGTTGTCTGATAATGATCTGTTGTCTAAGGAAGATATTGCCTGAGGATGATCTGTTGTTTGATGATGATGATCGTTTTATGAGGATAATATGTTGTCTGAGGATGATCTATCTTCTGAGGATGAGCAGTTGTCTGAGGAAGATATTGTCTTATTATGACCTGTCGTCTGGTGATGATTTGTTGTCTGAGGAAGATATTGTCTGATAATGATCTGTTGTCTGATGATGATCCGTTATCTGAGAAAGGTCTGTTGTCTGAGGATTATCTTACAAAAGTCATCCGGCAAAATGATTCTAATACAGAGCTCCAACAAAAGCTCAAGCAATGCTTTAGAGAGATCATAAAGAGAGCAAATGGAGATCGAAAACAAGAGAGCTCAAGCAAATGAAACTAGAGTTACACAGGAAGTTACTCATCAAATTAAAAGTAATGGAGATTATAAGCAATCACAATGCAATGCAAATGGATCCAAGCTACCACCAGTCAGGGTTATGATGCATTTGTAATCCCTAAATTTGCTGAAAAAAATATTGACCTGTCTCTTGAACTGTTTGAAATTACATTACATAATTTTAAAATACCAGAAAATCTTTCGTCTACCTGAATTCAGCCTGCTCGCTCTGATTGGTCGGGCAGCCGACGTTTTTGTAACCTTGAACTTTGAATAGTTAGGGAATTATAAGCTTGTTAAATCATTAATACTTAAGGCGTATGAATGTGTCCCCGAAGCGTACCGCAAAAAAAGTGTGTGGGAATTATTTAAGTTTCTTCGACTAAGGAACGACTCCTGTAAAAGTGGCGTTTTCACGCAAAGAACATCGACACAGACTTCAATATATTCCAGAACCTTCTACCGATGGAGGTGGTCGCACGGACACATACTGAATGCCGTGACGAAGATGATGTGCACACCGCAGTAGTTTTAGCTGACGACTTCGCCACCTCAGATCCATTCCCCAAGAGCCAATTTGACACAAAACCAGACAGGCACCATGGACGTGTCTATTGTAAATAGAGGGTCATAGGTGGGATGATTGCTGGCAACTGAGGAAGAAAAATGAGAAGACCACACATCCTGGTACGCCACATATCCTGGTATACCACACGTCCTGGTACACCACACAATTTAGGGATAAGACCACACATCCCGGTACGCCACATATCCTGGTATACCACACATCCTGGTACACCACACAATTTAGGGATAAGACCACACATCCCGGTACGCCACATATCCTGGTATACCACACATCCTGGTACACCACACAAAGTCTCCGCTTGCACGTCTCTTCACACATCTGTGAACATATTTTCAAAAGCCAAAAAAAAACTTTTAGAGCGGGTCAGATATTAATTTTGGCTTACACTGCGCCATAAATTAATTAGACGTATGGTATAGATGAAGTGTCAGACATGGAAGACTTATAATATCCTTCATGTTATCTCCCGTAATGTCTTCCCTTAAAGTGAGCAGAAGATTGTAAAGCGATATATTATTTTAAAATAGTTAATGTCGTCAAGTATTTTTGCTTTAATTTAAAATTGTACCGAATAAAAAAAGACATGAGGAGTACAGTGATTATAAGTTATTTATTTCAAATGCCTGAAATAGAAAAACAATTGAACATAGTGCACTAAATAGTGAGGTGTCAAATATAAGGCTAGTCCACGGCGTGGCCGCATTAAGAAGGGCTTAAAACCTGATATAAGTTGGTAATTTGTCGACTAGGTGGTCATAACGCTCAGCACTCGGCTAGTTCCGCCTTAGAGCCGATTGAAAACCTTGCAGGTCATCTAGTCAAAGTCTGCACGTACAGCTCAGCATCGATGAGCGAAGAGAACACAGATTACTGCACTCTAACTCTCACTTCATTCTAACAGGACCTATGAAATGACATGGCCGAATGGGGGGGGGGGGGGGGGGGGGGAAGCAACGAATTTTGACTTGGAGCTTGAATTAATTTACATTGCCCTTGCAATAATTGTGGCCCAATACTTCCGAGCACGACATTGCTCTGAACACGGCAGTCTTCTTTAATCGCAATTTGTATCTCGATTAAATGAATAAGGGGGCTCTGTAGACAAAGCGATACTTATTGACTTATTCCGGAATCAGAAAATAGCGCACCAGTTGATCCCAGGCCACAAAGAGATATGTGTAAAGAAGCACGTATATTTAGTAAACAACATGTTGATTGAAAAAAAAAACTGGCAATTGAAACAAAAATGATTTGAAAGGAATAAAAGTTCATAAATAATTTATTCACACTGTTTATTTGAATGTAACAAATGAACTTGATTGTTTCAGTAAAGTGGATTTCATCTTGTAAAATACGATAGAACTTTTTTTTTAAAATCATCTTTTGTAGTTTTAAAACCGAGACACGATCTTCTTATCTTCCCACAACCTTAAATCATTTAGCTACCTGACGACCAGCATGTTGACCACATGTGTCAATTCAAGATTCAAGGGTTGGGCCACGTGTGATCAAAGATAATTATTGTTCATTATTGTCTTAATTTTTTTTAGAAAATTGACTCAAGTTATTAAGTGATTAAGCGTATTAAAATGTTAAAAATATTAGAAAAGTGGAGACAAAAGATATTTTAAGAGTACAAAAATTGATTCGAGTCTCTTAACTTCAGTGACTAGAGACATATTAAGCATGTTAGAAGTATAATTAAGACCCGTTAGATCCAACTGAAATTCAAAACGTTGACGTCAATTGTGTTGGTTCTTCAATGTCGGGAACTTCGTGCTCAGTTCCGCTTCTGCAGATTGTTCGTCAGGTCAAAGTCTAGATGTTTTCTTATCATTCTACTAACATTTTTTAAATGGAAATGACATGAAATTATCCCTACGCATCTACCGTAGAGCTCTCCAACGCCATTTAACCTCCCAGGTGGTGGCGAAGGTCTGCCAGCCTCAAGTATTCAAGCGGATGGCCTGACGCAATGCAGACAGTAGCGTAGCCGGGGGGGGGCGGCAAGGTTCCTCACCCCAACCCTCCGCGCCCCCCCCCCCATACCACCCTGATAATTTTTTTTTTTTTTTAAAGGCGGCTTTTTACGTAGCCGGGGGGGGGCGGCAAGGTTCCTCCCCCCAACCCTCCGCGCCCCCCCCCCATACCACCCTGATAATTTTTTTTTTTTTTAAAGGCGGCTTTTTCATAAAGCTTTTGTTATCAATTATAATTGAACTCTGTATCTGTGGCAATAATTCGTATGATTTAAAAAGCATCATGCTCAGAGCCTCTGATACGTCTTACATAAGTTAAATGTGATCAATGCCTTTTACTAATTATTTATTGTATTGCATAAATGACTTTGCTTTTAAAAAAATCATTAGTACATAGGCCTCTAATTCGATAGGTATGAAAGAAAGTGTGGTGTAACTGTAAGTTCACTATAGCGCCCAAAAAAATATAAAAAAATTTTCAAATTCCTGAACAGGGCACTAGACTCTAAATGACATTCTTAAAAATTTCGCAAGTGAGTTTGGTGCGTAACTTTTTTTTTTTCTGTGAAGGAAATAGTCTCTACTTGAATATGGTGTAAAATGGGGTGATAGGAATTGTAATATTTTCAGGGGCGTGAAATCAGAGGGTGCGGTAACGAACTTAGAAGGCGGTGGTTGTTGGCAAAAATGGATCGTTTTAAAAAAAAAGTGCTTCACTTGGATGCATGGTTCTTCAAGTGAATTTAGTAAACGGGAAGTACACGCACTGCCCCCTGTTTGGCGGATAATTCTAGTTAATAATAATAATGATGATGATGATGATGAACGTGAAAGTTATACTATGAGACATTGATCATGATAAAAAGCAGTTTAAAACAAAAAAAGAATTGGTTTTTTTAAGAGTATTCAATAATGTAATGTGTTAATAATTTCTGTTAAAAAAAATAATAATAAATTCCTTCGTCTAAAAAATTCAAAGATATGATAGAAAAAGTTCTTATGGTCCGATGATGTGTTTGGAACTAATATTTTAACATCTGTTCGTGAACGTTTAAATATATCCCTTCTTAATTCGTCTACTTATTTATCGTATCTCGTGATTCTTTTGAAATTAAAAAAAAAAATATATATATATATATATTTTTTTTTTCTGTGCTTTTCAACAAACAAAAAAAAGTTTGACTTTGAAAGAAGCCACGCGCCAGGTAGTTTGTTGTTGTACAGAAGAAAAAACAAAACAACGTTTAAACGTCATCTAAAAACAAAAATGATGACCACTGTTAGATTAAGTAATCCAAGATAGTGGAGTGTACCAGATGGCCGCTCTGAAGGCTGTGTGACCTTGGCCCCACTAAACGCCGTGACTCCCCCCCCCCCGATCTTCTCGTGTGTGAATAAGTTGACCACAAGATTCATGGTTTTGTTTTAAAACTAGAAATAGATTATTGTTGACATAGAGTAATAATATTTTTAACCTTGGGCCCAATAAACGCCGTGACTCCCCCCCCCCCCGATCTTCTCGTGTGTGAATAAGTTGACCACAAGATTCATGGTTTTGTTTTAAAACTAGAAATAGATTATTGATGACATAGATTTATAATATTTTTTTTGTTTATATTTTTAATTTTTTTTTTTAAGCACACTTTGTAAAAGGAGCGTGTTCTTATTGGTGGGTCAGTTTTCAAAGTAGCCCTGAATGTTAGCATTTTGTGTACGCATCGAATATCCAGACTGATCATTGGAGAAACTCTCCAACCCCAATGCGATGATCTGCAATATTGTATGAAGCAGAAGTGATTGCTAATGAAATCGCTCGACAAACATATCTGCAATCTTCACAATTTATCACAGCCAAAAAAAAAAAAGAAATATCGTTATCATATCCAGCACCTCATCAAATTTTAGGCAGATGAGCTTCATAAAAAGAGTAAAAATCACTACTTCTGAAAATAAAAATAAATAACATTTTAGAAACCTTTGCAGTCAAGAGAACCTCTCTATGAATACCAGAACACCAAAATATACCAGGAAATGGCAGAGCATTCAAATCACCAAAAACAGGAAGCATTGAGTGAACAGCAAAATATACTTACATCTCTCAAGACTGCGAAGCAATTTATCAGAACTAACAAAAAACGGTGTGTGATTGAAAGTTTGTGGGTTCTAACGCGATGTGTTTTCACACCCATGAGCCATCCTCTTGAACTACAAGATCCAATAAATTGCCCTAAATAATCTTTCGCATGTGCAAAAGACACATACAACTTACATCCCACCTTAAGCCCATACAACCAGATAAAACCACCAGTGTGCCGCCTCTGCACCCAAATAAAACAGTAACACGTGACCTCTTCATGGTTTACACTTTACCTGTAATCTAAAAATACAAGATTGCACCAAAACCTTACATACAAACAAAGAACAGCTGAGCAGAGTGTGTAAATTCTTCACCGTGGCTTTAGGGCGAAGGGCACACTCCCAAAAGGCTGCTAGATCTGATACTAGAACAATGATAATATTGATGATTCTAATTAAAATATAACGGCTTAAATTTATCCTTATCAGTTGGTTTTTTTTTAAGAATTAACATTCGTTTTGTACCAGCATAGACAATCGGTCAGTTGCTTATCAATTTACAAGTTAAGCGCAACTCAAAAATCAATGTTATGCTGGAGAATGTCAAAAAAAAAATGAAAAAACGAGACAGAAGTCTTATTCTTTTGAATTTAGAAGTATGACAAATGTTAATGTCCTTAATTTTAACTTTTATTTTATTAAAAATTTGAATATTTAGGTTTCTGTTTTTCTTAATATGACTTAAGATTTAAATCTTCACATAAACCATCTATAAATAAAGTCAATTTGAAATATTATAAAAAGATAAGGTGTCCAGAAAAATCGTTTACGAAAATATTATGGCACATTCTGTGAGTCAACCAGTGGCTCAAATGTTGTTTTTTTCTCTAAAACTTGCTTTTCAGTTAAGGGCATCCAATAGCCCAGACGTTGTTAAGGGCATCCAATAGCCCAGGCGTTTTTAAGGGCATCCAATAGCCCAGACGTTGTTAAGGGCATCCAATAGCCCAGACGTTGTTAAGGGCATCCAATAGCCCAGACGTTGTTAAGGGCATCCAATAGCCCGGACGTTGTTAAGGGCATCCAATAGCCCAGACGTTGTTAAGGGAATCCAATAGCCCATGCATTGTTAAGGGCATCCAATAGCCCAGGCGTTGTTAAGGGCATCCAATAGCCCAGACGTTGTTAAGGCCATCCAATAGCCTGGACGTTGTTAAGGGCATCCAATAGCCCAGACGTTGTTAAGGGCATCCAATAGCCCAGACGTTGTTAAGGGCATCCAATAGCCCGGACGTTGTTAAGGGCATCCAATAGCATGGACGTTGTGATCGTTTTTCTCAAAACAGAATTGTAAAGACATTAAATCTAGTACAAACTTTTCTTCAGTCTTCAATAACGTATTTAATTAAATGCGTGATTTAGCATTAATTACTTGTATGAGTTAGATTAGCTAACTTTTCCCTTAATATAATGAAAAATATAATGAAGAAATCTCACAATTTTCCTTTAACTTTTTAAAGAATTTAAACGGAATTAATTGTTGAAACTTTACTTTATTTTTTTTTTATTTTCGTCTCTAGCTACGTCTTTAAATCGAAACCCTTACTTATGTTTTTCAGAAGATGAACAGTTTTAGATTGATATAACGTCCGATATTAACAGTCCAAAAGTTTGTTTACTTACAAAATAATATTATTTTGTATTAATGGCCGTGATACTTTCCCTTTTCAAATAGCATCATCTCATTTCTTCGTACAATTAACCACAGAGAATGAAAAAAATTGAAGATATTTAAATCAAATGAAATATGTTTATTAATGCATTTCAAAATTATCATACAAAAAATTCAAGGTACAATTCTATGGTTATGTGAGTTAATCAAAGTAGGCGTTCCAATTAAATCTGAATTCTCTTTCACTGACAGTTCCATCACCTGTGTAATCCAATGAAGATAATTTTAGTTTTATAACATAAAACTTGTTTTAAAGCAAATTTATTTTGGTTATTGCATATTGCTTGTGAAATTATTTACATAAAGACAGATTAAAAGTTAACAATTTTCTGTAAGAAATAAAAATGAAGATGTATAGAGTATCACGTATTTTTGTTCTGATGTTCTAGTTAGTTCTATTTTAGATTTACAGAAAACATTTTTCTCAATTTTACCTCCGATTTTTTTTTAAATTTGTATACTGTATAGTTTACTTTTTTTTAAAGGATTTATTTCTAGTGACGTTCGACTTTACTTTTAAAATAAAATTTAAAAAACCTAAGAAATTTACCGTTCTCATCCCAGAGTCTGAAGATGTGGGGAAAGTCCTGGGAGTTGAGGACCTCATCAGCTACTCTGTCCAACTCAAGGAAGAAAAGTGGAGCGTTTTGTGGGTTGGGGAATCCCTCTTGTCTCCAGCTGCTGTCAAACTCTTGTTTGGACACTGAACCGTCACCTGTAAGGAAAATAAATACATTTTTTATTTAGTTTAATATTTTACTTTTAAAATAAATTAACCATTTGTTAAATAATGTTTCAAATATGTCATAAATATCACTTTGCATTCAAACAAATATAAAATTTCAAACCCTTATTAAGAAAACCAAAATATATAAATGTACCTTATTTCCCACGATTATTGTTTGTTTTTTTATAGTCTGACTTACCGCTATCATCAAAGTGAAGCCAGAATCTGTTCAGCTCAGCCTGTGACAGGGTGTTGTCACTGCCGGCGTATTGGTTGAAAATTCTGTCCAAATTGGCATTGCCACCTCCTGGTTGGGCAACCACGCTGAAATGTTAGAAATCGAATAATGATTTTATTTTCTTGAGGCAGAAATCTAAATTGTGTTTTTAAACAAAGGAATTTTTCCATTCTCTTTTTCTCACTTAAAAAAAAAAAAAAAAGCTAAAACATATTTCAAATCGACTTACAACGATGAAGCTAAAGCTCGCATGTTGCTTTAAATAAAAACAAAATATTTTATTTCCATGAAATATTGTGTAAATTAAGCCCATTGTATGAAATAGCTCAGATTAATAGAATAATGTATATGCCTTTATTTATGTCTGAAAGGTTTCTTATTTCGTCCGTCGTATCACCCATCTCTCTGTCGTATGAAGTATGTTCCATTGTGAGTGTCCACAGAGTGTCCTCTGTTAGGTTTTCATGTCTCAGTTACGGTCGTCTCGTAAAAGCCAACAGTTCGGAAATTGCATATTTTCTAATTCTGCAAATTGCGTTCAGTTTGTAGCAAACTTACTAACGCCGGGAGGCTGTTGTATTTTTTTAGTTGAAATTACATCTTAAATTGATTAATCTTTTTGAACATAATCATCTGCTTTACACGAGCACTCTGTTATGCAATCTGTTTCACTTTAAATCTGGTCGGCAAAAGACATAAAAGAAATCATGTTTCAATTGTTGGCTCAAAGAAATCATGTTTCAATTTTCGGCTCAAAGAAATCATGTTTCAATTGTTGACTCAGAGAAATCATTTTCTTTTTTTTTTTTACAATTAATTATCTTTAAATATTTTTCATACGGTTAATATAGATTTTTTTATTGATATTACCAGGCAAAGAGAGCTAAAGCTACAACGGCGATGGATTTCATGATGTTCGTCTGATTCCCCCAAGACTTGGTTTGAAAGATGCAGACGTTGTGGAGTCCATCCGTTTAAATAGTCCTAAATTAAAGTGCGAGGCCTGACAACTTAACCTTGTCCTGGATAAATTAAATAGAGTACATTTGCTCCGTGACTTGCGATTGTGGTATTAATATGTTCACAATTAACCGGAAACCTAAAAATAAATATTTTAAATCACGAAAGAAATTTTGTGAGTCTGATTCTGCACTAAAATGAACCTCGAGTCTGGATCGTGCTAAAAAAGAAATCTTTCCGTATTGGGACTATGTTAAAACACAAATAAAAAGCTTAATTGGTGCCACGTGGGGTTTTTTAAAGTTTTATTTTTGGCTAACATTAAAATATTTGATGAGAATTAATACATTAAAAAATATAAATATATTGGTTGGTCTTATTTTTCGTTATCAATGCACAGATATCTCTTTCATTTGAACGAAAACATTTTATTCTGTTTGGTTTTTCAAATAAAATTATTAGTCTGCTAATAAATGTAACATGCGGATGCCTAAAATACCTAAAATATTCGGTGGTAGTTGTCTCTCTTTGACAGAACTCATGCCAGTACTTAGGTGGTAGTTGTCTCTCTTTGACAGAACTCATGCCAGTACTTAGGTGGTAGTTGTCTCTCTTTGACAGAACTCATGCCAGTACTTAGGTGGTAGTTGTCTCTCTTTGACAGAACTCATGCCAGTCCTTAGGTGGTAGTTGTCTCTCTTTGACAGAACTCATGCCAGTCCTTAGGTGGTAGTTGTCTCTCTTTGACAGAACTCATGCCAGTCCTTAGGTGGTAGTTGTCTCTCTTTGACAGAACTCATGCCAGTCCTTAGGTGGTAGTTGTCTCTCTTTGACAGAACTCATGCCAGTCCTTAGGTGGTAGTTGTCTCTCTTTGACAGAACTCATGCCAGTCCTTAGGTGGTAGTTGTCTCTCTTTGACAGAACTCATGCCAGTCCTTAGGTGGTAGTTGTCTCTCTTTGACAGAACTCATGCCAGTCCTTAGGTGGTAGTTGTCTCTCTTTGACAGAACTCATGCCAGTACGTAGGTGGTAGTTGCCTCTATTTGACAGAACTCATGCCAGTACTTAGGTGGTAGTTGCCTCTATTTGACAGAACTCATGCCAGTACGTAGGTGGTAGTTGCCTCTATTTGACAGAACTCATGCCAGTACGTAGGTGGTAGTTGCCTCTATTTGACAGAACTCATGCCAGTACGTAGGTGGTAGTTGCCTCTATTTGACAGAACTCATGCCAGTACGTAGGTGGTAGTTGCCTCTATTTGACAGCACTCATGCCAGTACGTAGGTGGTAGTTGCCTCTATTTGACAGAACTCATGCCAGTACGTAGGTGGTAGTTGCCTCTATTTGACAGAACTCATGCCAGTCCTTAGGTGGTAGTTGCCTCTATTTGACAGAACTCATGCCAGTACTTAGGTGGTAGTTGCCTCTATTTGACAGAACTCATGCCCGTACTTAGTTGGTAGTTGCCTCTATTTGACAGAACTCATGCCAGTACGTAGGTGGTAGTTGCCTCTATTTGACAGAACTCATGCCAATACTTAGGTGGTAGTTGCCTCTATTTGACAGAACTCATGCCAATACTTAGGTGGTAGTTGCCTCTATTTGACAGAACTCATGCCAGTACTTAGGTGGTAGTTGCCTCTATTTGACAGAACTCATGCCAGTCCTTAGTTGGTAGTTGCCTCTATTTGACAGAACTCATGCCAGTCCTTAGGTGGTAGTTGCCTCTATTTGACAGAACTCATGCCAGTCCTTAGGTGGTAGTTGCCTCTATTTGACAGAACTCATGCCAGTCCTTAGGTGGTAGTTGCCTCTATTTGACAGAACTCATGCCATTACTTAGGTGGTAGTTGCCTCTATTTGACAGAACTCATGCCATTACTTAAGTGGTAGTTGCCTCTATTTGACAGAACTCATGCCAGTCCTTAGGTGGTAGTTGCCTCTATTTGACAAAACTCATGCCAGTACTAAAACTTTTAGATGTGATAAAGTCTGTATCGTAACCTTGATTAAGAAGCGTCTTGCCAGCATCTTTGCTTGGACACATGGAAATTGCTGACGGTATGCTTTTCAAATCCCAAAAATACCTAATCTTCACACGTGTGCTGGGATTATCGAATCAAAATTAATATGAGTGTCCTGGCTAATAATTGCGCGAAATATAATTAATTTCAACTGTTACGTAATCAAACATTATGGTACGTTTCTAATTTATTTAATCTTTCAATAGTTCTAATAGATTGGCGTTTCTCAAACTTTCGACAGCTGTGTACCCATGTCCATAATTTCGTGACACTAAGTAGCCCTCGTTTTAAAAAATGTATATAATTAATAGCAATAAAAAATAGTATTTTCTTTTCTTTTGCAGCGCGTACCCCCACCAAACTCTTCCCGCACTCCAGGTATACGCTTACCCCCACCAAACTCTTCCCACACCCCAGGGATACGCGTACCCCCACCAAACTCTTCCCACACCCCACGGATACGCATACCCCCACCAAACTCCTCCCACACCCCACGCATACGCCTACCCCCACCAAACTCTTCCCACACCCCAGGGATACGCGTACCCCCACCAAACTCTTCCCGCACCCCAGGGATACGCGTACCCCCACCAAACTCTTCCCACACCCCAGGGATACGCGTACCCCCACCAAACTCTTCCCACACCCCAGGGATACGCGTACCCCCACCAAACTCTTCCCGCACCCCAGGGATTCCCGCACTTTGGGAAGCACTGCTGTAGAACACTGATGCCTAGTATTGCTATAGTATAATAAGATATGAACTCAAGGCTGTGGTAGGTGTAACAACTAACTTCATTCTCACGCCGACATTCTTTTTATACTCCACATCACATGAACATCCACTCCGGTTCTCCAACCAATTTTCAAACATTCAATTTCAGACATTCAGGACAACACCTCGCCACGCCCAGTCAGACAACATGACAACAGCACCGGACAATCAGGTCACGGAGCTCAGTCAGTGCCCACACGCCTTAAAACATGGGTCAGTCAAACAGTCACACTTACTGTCACAAGTGTCATGTGTACACACCGAAAATGTCAAACGTATTATTTTAATCACAAATAATAATTCTTCTTCTTCTTATATTTGAGGGGCCCACGATCAATGTGTTGATCATTCTGGCTCCTGGTTTAAATTCAGAGTTTGCCTTCTCTTAGATGGGTTGCCGCCCAGGGCTAACGAGTCCCATCCACCCGGGGTGCTTGGGATGTTGGCTTTGGTGGGGATTGAACTCCAGACCACCAACTATTTGGTTTGAGACAGTTTAGACCGCTCGGCCACCCAGCAACCCCTGGGTTATTCTCAAGGTAAGTACGTTTGGCTGTAAACGTGTGCTTAACAGGCGCCCAAAATGATATTCCCAGAAAATGAAACTAATTTGATTTCTTACAAGAATGCGGAACACTTGATATGCAAATTTTTTTTCAACTAACGTTAATCGGATGAGAGATTCACCCATTCAAAATTGTATGATTATACTTTTAAGGAGCGCCAAAGTTAAGCTTGACCGGGGCTCTAGCAACCCTTGGGCCGGCCCTGCTTAAAATTTTAGAAACCGCTGCCTTAAAAAAGTTTTCTTCTTTCTTTATTTTTATCTTATTTATGTTGTTTTTAGAGAACAAACAAAAAAAAAATTTTTTTTAAATAAAAAAAAAAAATCAAAAATATTCACGTTGGACTTTTAGCAATTGTTAATTTTAAAAAAAAATAATTAATTTAAACATCATTTCAACACATAGAATTGACGCCCAAGGTTAGATTTAATATTCCAAGACAGTGTACCAGTTAGTGTACCAGTTAGTGTACCAGTTAATGTAACAGTTAGTGTACCAGTTAGTGTACCAGTTAACCACACTGAAGGATGTGACACTTAATCCCAACAATTTGTTTTAAAGTTATAGCTGACAGGCAGGGCTGATATAGATTTATAATATTTTTAATATTATTATTTATAAACATATTAAGTAAAAGCGGCGGTTTTTTTTTTCAAGCTTCTTTCAAGAAGCCCAACATCCGGGCTAATATGTACTAATCGAGTATCCAAAGTGATCATGTGATGAACTCCGAGATGCCTTTTGAGCGATACACAGTAATTATGAAGCAGAAGCGATGGCTTTTGAAGCAGAGTTACACAACCTATCTGCAATCTTCACAATTTATCCAAACAAACAAAGAAATGCCGTTACATTCTCCGATTGCAAATCAATGTTTCAAGCGAATGACTATCAGCATCCAACACGGTTGAATTAATACTTCTTAAAATAGAAATTTACACAGGACGCATGCATTATCTCTCCCATTGCCCACCGCTTCAGGACTTTCACCAAACCATTTGTGTTAACTCTTCACCATGGTCGCAAGGCGAAGGACACGCTCCCAAATGGCTGCTGGATCTGAATGATAGCGATCACGATTCTAGTACAAATATGAAGGCCTTAATTTATCTATTAGAATTATCATCCATTTTGTGCCAGCATTATTATAAGTCATTGAATTTGCCCATTAACATTTTACAAATAACCCAAAAAGCAATGTCATGTTGAAGAATTTCAAAACACGAAAAGAGGGAAAAAAACAGAAATCTTAGTCTTTAGAATTATGACGGATGGTAGTTCCGTAACTTAAAATAAGCTATATCTGAAATATTGAAATATTCACGTTTCCGAATTTCATGTTTTAATATCAGATTTAATTCTTCAACCAAACCATTGATATAAATTAATTTAAAATTGAGAAGTTATAAAAAGATAAAATGTCAACAACAATCGCTTTTATGAAAATATGATGGCGATTCCTTTGAATCATATTGAGAATGATAATACATAATAATTTTATTTTGTATCAATGATCTTTTATTTTCCTTGTTACCAATAGCATCATCTCATTTCTTCATATAGCTAACACAGAGAGAATAAAGAACTGAAGATATTTAAATCAAGTGAAATATGTTTAATAATGCATTTCAAAATTATCATACAAAAAAAATCAAGTTCCTATTCCGTGGTTGTGTGAGTTAATCAAAGTAGGCGTTCCAATTAAATCTGAATTCTCTTTCACTGACAGTTCCATCACCTGTTAAATCCAATGAAGACAGTTTTAGTTATAGAACGTAAAAAATTGGTTTTAAGAAAATGTATTTTCGTTATTACATGTGCATACCGAATTGTTTTGCATAAAGACAGTTTAAGAGTCGAAAGGAAGAAATAAAATGAAGATGTACAGAGTATCACGGATTAATGTTGTGAGCACTAAATCTATTTGACAACTACAGAACACAGCTTTTCGTTCGTATCTTTAATTTATTTTAAAATGTGTATACTTTATATTTTAAATTTTTACAGATGGATGTTTTAACTGTTGTTGCAATATAATTTTAAAATGAAATGAAAAACTCAAGAAATTTACCGTTCTCATCCCAGAGTCTGAAGATGTGTGGGAAGTCCTGGGAGTTGAGGACCTCATCAGCAACTCTATCCAACTCGAGGAAGAAAAGTGGAGCGTTTTGTGGGTTGGGGAAACCCTCTTGTCTCCAGCTGCTGTCGAACTCTGATTTGGACACTGAACCGTCACCTGTAGGGAAAATAAATATAGTTTTTATTTAGTTTAATTATTTTGTTTTAAACATTATATTTATAAGCTTGCTATAGCGAATTCAAAACAATGTTAAAGGCTTATTACTGCATATATGAGAATAACATTTAAAATCACTTTTAAAAAATATAATTAAATTTTTATTTTAGAAACATTTAGATGTTTATTGAAAAACTTGACAGAAATTAACAATTTAATCTTAACAGCAGCTGAATTCTCGTAAACTATGATGCCGTTGTCATATCAATGAAAGATCAATTCAGTTAACAACTGCTAAATAGCGTTTATTTAACAGGTCAAACATATCAAGGCTACTACTTTACACTCAAACTTATATAACATTTTCAAAATCTAAAAGTAAACCGCAATATAAAATATACCATAATTTCCACAAGTATACTCTATAGCAGTGGTTCTTAACCTTTTTGGAGGTACTGAACCCCAAGAGTTTCATATGCGCAATCACCGAACCCTTCTTAGGAAAATAAAATATGATTTTTTCTGATTTTTTTTTTTTTTTGGACCTACGCTGAACCCCTGAGACTGACTCACCGAACCCCTGGGGTTCGATCGAACCCAGGTAAAGAACCACTGCTCTATAGTATGACAGCCTGTGACAGGGTGTTGTCATTGCCGGCGTATTGGTTGAAAATTCGGTCCAAATTAGCATTGCCACCTCCTGGTTGGGCAACCACACTGAAATGTTAGAAATCGAATTATCATTTTATTTTCGTGTGTCAAAAATCTAAATTACAATTTTTTTAGAAGTTTTTTTTTTCGTTGTCTCTTTTACTCAAAGGGGTTGTAATTAAAATTTGAAAATGTCTGGTAACCCAGGAAATCTGTGCAAAGTTTGGGAACGAACTTTCTGGTAGAATGGGGGAACAGACAGATGGATTCAAAGAGTGAAAGAGTAAACAGTGCAGTCCAGTGATCCCTTTAGTGCATAGTTCTTTGTCTAAATTTGTAAGCGAAACTTACCGTACCATTAAGATTATTTGTGTTTGAATTAACGCTGTGGATAAATAGTTTTAGTAAAATAAATGTTAAAACCTTTCAACAAATTTTAATAATTAATAAGTGTCAAGTGCCGTTCTTGTGAACAGGTGCAAAGATCCTATCTTGTACAAATACTCAAAGACGCGCAACACAATAGTTGACAAGTGTAACAAACTTTCTAACGCAAGTAGACAGTTGTACATTTCAGTTGATATTACAGCTAAAACTGAGTAATCGTTTTTCATATAATCAGCTGCTTTACACGACAAATCTGCTCTGCAACTTGTCTCATTTTAAGTCACGACTACACACGACTCAATAGAAATAATTTTGTACTTGTTGGATTCAAGGAAAACATTTTTCTTACGAAAAAGTATCTTTTACAAAGGTTTAAACACTTAATCTAGATTTTGTTCATATTACCAGGCAAAGAGAGTTAAAGCTACAACAGCGATAGATTTCATGTTGATGATTTGATCTGGATGTCAAAGATACTGCGGTTGTGGAAGTTATTCGTTTATATACACCCTGTTTCAAATACCTGGCACAGGAAACTTTAACCTTGTCCTAGAAAAATCGAGGACTTCTGTACCATATCTATGAAGTTTAAAGACTGAGCTAAGGACGAGATGCCTAATTAATATTTTAAATCACGATAGACATCACACTGGAACTACATTTGTGATCTAGCATGTCTTTGTCCACGTGACAAAAAAATGGCCCTTCTGTGCACTTGAATAACTTTTAAAATAAAAATACAGGCTAACTGGTGCGATAGGGGTCAATTGGTCCAACAGGGGTTAACTGGTCCAAAGGGGATTTGTTTTGATCAGGTTTGAATCGTTTATATTTCAATGATTTTTCGAGCAATATTTTCGACTGGCTGTACTTATTAAGTTTTCGTGGATCATTGTTTGCTTGTTTGTTTTTATTGCTAAAATAAAATACTTTGCGTTTCCCACTCCAATCTACTTGTATAAAGAGAGTTGTATGTGTATAAACATGGATGGCTGTGCTGTCAATCATGTCAATTCAAAAACTGGCCTTCAACACCCCCACCTCCCCCCCCCATACACACAAACAAACAAAGACAATCAAAGACAACAGAAGTCCTCCGATTGGATGGGACTCGTCAGCCTTGGGTGGTAGCTCATCTAAGAGAAAGTAACCCTGATTACAAACAATCGCTCCTTTGCGATAACAAACCCAGTTGTGAAAGGTTAAGGGAGGCAACCCCTACAAACAATCATGGTGATTGAGTCCTGAAGGTGGTGTGATATTGACAGATATGAAACCTCCGGCACTTTCTGTGACATTTCTGGTGCCATGATGTGTCCTCCACTTGATGTTCGCTTGATATCATGGATGTGTGGAGGGGTGGATCAGCGTAGAGTGAACCAGCTGACTCTCCTAACATACTTCCAGGGGTAACGTGTACAAAGGGGAATTTTTAAATGTTTATTAACAAAACTTAGTAAAGAGTGGCCGCAAATTAGGGTACATTGTATGAGGATATAAACATATCAAACTCAGTTGAAGTTATGGACGTGAATGGGGCTTTTGCTAAATTTTCTTTAAAAATGCAAAATAAAAACGTTTTCCAATAAAATACAGTTTAAGGGCTTTCAGGGCCATCGATGTTACGAAAGTGAAAGTTAGTGTATAGATTAGTATATAGATTAGTATATAGATTAGTATACAGATTAGTATATAGATTAGTATATAGATCAATATATAGATTAGTATATAGATTAGTATATAGATTAGTATGTAGATTAGTATATAGATTAGTATACAGATTAGTATATAGATTAGTATATACATCAGTATATAGATTAGTATATAGATTAGTATATAGATTAGTATATAGATTAGTATATAATTAGTATATAGATTAGTCAATAGATATCTTTTTTTTTTATTATGAAAAATGTTTCTGACGACAATAATGATGAAAAATAATATTTCTTACATTTATTATGAATACATTTTCATAGGTTTCTTAAGCAATTTTTGTCGTTACAATAAATCACGAAAGACAAACAAGAGCGTCCGTTAAGAAAAATAAAGTGAAAGGCCAGAAAACTGTAACCTTGCCCGAGATAAATCGTGGACGCCTAAAAACGTTAAAATAACAGGTGGTTTTTGCCCATATTCGACAGATCAGAGCTCAGAGTATTGTAGCCTTGACCCAGTAGATCAAGTCCATACCGTCACGATGATCGAAGTGCTCATAATACGAGGCGTCATGTCCTGGCAGACAAACTTGCTCAGACGAAATGCTGGTGGCATGCGATTCGAATCCCAATGATACCACACATGCCCACACCCGTTGGTTGGGGGGGGGGGTGTCTCTTCCAAAATACATTGATCTTGGGCCCTTAATATATGGAAGACGAATAGAAAAAAATAATTCGCGCCTACTGATTCAATGCGGAAATATATATATATATATAGTTTAAACTGGAAAGAAAATAAATATAATAATAAGTTTTCTCCTTTCATTTATCTAATAATTCTTACATTTTTTCCAATTGATCAGTGAGGGCTATTATCACGAGGGAAACAAATAATGACTTATTATTTTAATCAAGATTAATAATTCTCTAGGTATGTATTCATTACATTTATGGCGTTAATAATTTTCTTTTTTAATTGGTCTTATAAAACAAAGCGATATTAGATTTTTTTAAAATAATATTAACACGTGTAAGCAAAAGTTTAATTATATCCCTTCTTGATACCGTAGTTATGGGTCATAAAATTCATTATATTTTTTTTTTTATTCTAACATAGATTTTTCTGTGCTTTTTCATCACACAAAAAATATTAACAAAGAATTCACTTTTGCCCTTTAAAGAAGTCAAGCCAGTGAGTTTGTTGGTGCAAAGAAAAAAAAAAAAACCTTGTTAACCTTTAATATAAAAAAAAATATTAAACATTCAAAGATAGTAAACCAACTGACCGTGCTGAACACTTTGTTCATTTGGCCCCAATAACGGCTATGCCCGCAGGGTCAATTCGTATGTGACTGAGTGCACCATGTGAATTTTTTATGTCACTAGACACGGGGCGACATTAACATGTCTATAATATTTTTATACTATTTTGTAAAAGGGGTGGGGTTTTTTCCTCGCTGTACACGGGTAAACTTTCAAAGGAACCCTACATGAAGCCCATTGCGTACGAATCGAATATCCAGCGTGATCATGGGCCAAACTCTGCAACCCATGTGAGACGATCTGGAGCAGAAGTGACTGCTATTAAAGCAGCGTTAAATCCCATGTCCGCCATCTTCACAATATAACTCAGCAAACAAAGAAATGTCGCATTCTTCTCATACTGCAAATAATTGCACCAAACTAGAACAAGACCTGAGAGAACAGACAAGAGGCAGCATCCAACAAAAAGACATACATACCTACATGACTCAACACAGCCAAACATACCTACATCGCTCAACACAGCCAAACATACCTACATCACTCAACACAGCCAAACATACCTACATCACTCGAAAAGCCAAACATTAACTACATCACTCAACACACCCAACATACCTACATCACTCAACACTCCCAATATACCTACATCACTCAACACACCCAACATACCTACATCACTTAACACACCCAACATGCCTACATCACTCAACACACCCAACATACCTACATCACTCAACACACCCAACATACCTACATCACTCAACACACCCAACATACCTACATCACTCAACACACCCAACATACCTACATCACTCAACACACCCAACATACCTACATCACTCAACACACCCAACATACCTACATCACTCAACACACTCAACATACCTACATCACTCAACACACCCAACATACCTACATCACTCAACACACCCAACATACCTACATCACTCAACACACCCAACATACATACATCACTCAACACACCCAACATACTTACATCACTCAACACACCCAACATACCTACATCGCTCAACACACCCAACATACCTACATCACTCAACACACCCATCATACCTACATCACTCAACACACCCAACATACCTACATCACTCAACACACCCAACATACATACATCACTCAACACACCCAACATACCTACATCACTCAATACACCCAACATACCTACATCAATCAACACACCCAACATACATGCATCACTCAACACACCCAACAGACCTACATCACTCAACACACTTAACATACCTACATCACACAACACAGCCAAATATACCTACATCACTCAACACACCAAACATACCTACATCACTCAACATACCCAACATACCTACATCACTCAACACAGCCAAACATTTGTACATCACTCAACACAGCCAAACATTACTACATCACACAACACAGCCAAATATACCTACATCACTAAACACAGCAAAACATTAATACATCACTTGACACTGTCAAGCAGAATTTAGAGCTTACACAAACGAAAGTGGTTAAATTGAAGGCTATAGACTCAACAGAAAATTGTCTCCAAATACGAAGTGAACACGTCATATTCTTTCTCATGTGCACAGGACACATTCAACTTATTTCACATCTAAACAGCTTAAAATCATATAAATCACCAGTGTGCCCTCTCTGCGGAATTCTAAATAAAAGGGTAACACATCACCTCTTTCACTGCACATCACTTCGGGATTTACGCCTTAACTATAATCCCAAAAAAGAACAAGACAACACCAACACGCTGTATGCAAGTAACATCTCGAGGAGTTCGTGGATTCTTCACCAAGGCCTCGGGTCGAAGTGCACATGTCAAATGGGTACTGGGTCTGAATGACGATTATGATGATTCTAGTTAAAATAAACTATTCTTAGATTAAATTTCCGTTTTTACCATGATCACTATTTCAGACTTCAGCTTTACCCTTTACAGATTAAGCGTTACTCAAAAATCAATGCCAGAGTGGATAAATTTTTAAGCCTTAAAAAGAATTTAAGTTTTAATTAATAATAAAAATGTCTTTAGAAGCATAACGAACAACAATATCCTTATATTTAAACACATTTTATTTTAAAAAGTTGGAATAATTAGGTTTCTGTTTTTCTTCTTTTATCTCCAGGTTTAATGTTTCAACCGAACAATCTATAAATTATTTTCAGTTTGCGATGTTACAAAAATTTGAAATGTCAAGACAAAATCTCGTATGACAAAATATTAAGGTGCTCTTTTTTTCATCTAATTTTGGGCTTGAATGCAAATGTTGTTTTTATCATATTTCTTCAAAAATTTAGTAGATTATATAATGATAATACTATGTTTATTTATATATTTTGTGTTGAGTTCAATTAGTAAGGTAACTCCTCAGAAAATTTAATGACGTCATCCCTTAATTTTACAGTAGGTAGAGAGGACCATTTCACTTCATTGCGTCAAAGTAGAATCAGTTGTATTTTAATTCCATATTGTCTATTTGACTCAAATGTCTCTTGTTTAACTATCTTCTTTCTTCCAATGCAGTTAATTGTTAAACCTTTAACTTTGTTTCTCTAGCTAAGCCTTGAAATCCAAACGGTTTCTTGTGCTTTTAAGAAGATTGACATGTCAATGTTTAAGATTGATTAACATCAGATATTAACAGTCCGAAAGTATGTTTATTTACATAATCAAATCATTTTGTCTTAGTGTCCTGAATATTTTCCCTCTTCTAATAGCATTATCTCATTTCTTCTTATAGCCAACACAGAGAGAATAAAGAACTGAAGATATTTAAATCAAGTGAAATATGTTTAATAATGCATTTCAAAATTATCATACAAAAAAAATCAAGTTCCTATTCCGTGGTTGTGTGAGTTAATCAAAGTAGGCGTTCCAATTAAATCTGAATTCTCTTTCACTGACAGTTCCATCACATTAATAATGCATTTCAAAATTATCATACAAAAAAAATCAAGTTCCTATTCCGTGGTTGTGTGAGTTAATCAAAGTAGGCGTTCCAATTAAATCTGAATTCTCTTTCACTGACAGTTCCATCACCTGTGAAATCCAATGAAGACAGTTTTAGTTATAGAACGTAAAAATTGGTTTTAAGCAAATGTACTTTCGTTATTACATGTGCTTACCAAATTTTTTTTGCATAAAGACAGTTTAAGAGTCGAAAGAAAGAAATAAAATGAAGATGTACAGAGTATCACGGTTAATGTTGTGAGCACTAAATCTATTTGTCAACTACAGAACACAGCTTTTCGTTCGTATCTTTAATTTATTTTAAAATTTTTATACTTTATAGTTTACATTTTTACAGATGGATGTTTTAACTGTCGTTGCAATATAATTTTTAAATGAAATGAAAAACACAAGAAATTTACCGTTCTCATCCCAGAGTCTGAAGATGTGTGGGAAGTCCTGGGAGTTGAGGACCTCATCAGCAACTCTGTCCAACTCGAGGAAGAAAAGTGGAGCGTTTTGTGGGTTGGGGAAACCCTCTTGTCTCCAGCTGCTGTCAAACTCTTGTTTGGACACTGAACCGTCACCTGTAGGGAAAATAAATATAGTTTTTATTTAGTTTAATATTTTTGTTTTAAACATTATATTTATAAGCTTGCTATAGTGAATTCAAAACAATGTTAAAGGCCTATTACTTCATATATGAGAATAACATTTAAAATCACTTTTAAAAAATTCTAATTAACATTTTATTTTAGAAACATTTAGATGTTTATTGAAAAACTTGACAGAAATCAACAATTTAATCTTAACAGCAGCTGAATTCTCGTAAACTATGATGCCGTTGTCATATCAATGAAAGATCAATTCAGTTAACAACTGCTAAATAGCGTTTATTTAACAGGTCAAACATATGAAGGCTATTACTTTACACTCAAACATATATAACATTTTCAAAATCTAAAAGTAAACCGGAATATAAAATATCCCATAATTTCCACAAGTATACTCTATAGCAGTGGTTCTTAACCTTTTTGGAGGTACTGAACCCCAAGAGTTTCATATGCGCATTCACCGAACCATTCTTAGGAAAATAAAATATGATTTTTTCTGATTTTTTTTTTTTTGGACCTCCGCTGAACCCCTGAGACTGACTCACCAAACCCCTGGGGTTCGATCGAACCCAGGTTAAGAACCACTGCTCTATAGTATGACTTACCGCTATCATCGAAGTGAAGCCAGAATCTGTTCAGCTCAGCCTGTGACAGGGTGTTGTCATTGCCGGCGTATTGGTTGAAAATTCGGTCCAAATTAGCATTGCCACCTCCTGGTTGGGCAACCACACTGAAATGTTAGAAATCGAATTATCATTTTATTTTCGTACAGCCTGTGACAGGGTGTTGTCATTGCCGGCGTATTGGTTGAAAATTCGGTCCAAATTAGCATTGCCACCTCCTGGTTGGGCAACCACACTGAAATGTTAGAAATCGAATTATCATTTTATTTTCGTATGTCAAAAATCTAAATTGCAATTTTTTTAGAATTTTTTTTTCGTTGTCTCTTTTACTCAAAGGGGTTGTAATTATAATTTGAATATGTCTGGCGACACAGGAAATCTGTGCAAAGTTTGGGAACGAGCTTTCTGGTAGAGTGGGGGAACACACAGATGGATTCAATGAGTGAAAGGGTAAACAGTGCAGTCCAGTGATCCCTTTAGTGCATAGTTCTTTGGCTAAATTTGAAAGCGAAACTCACTGTACCATTAAGATTATTTGTGTTTGAATTAACGCTGAGGATAACTAGTTTTAGTAAAATAAATTTTAAAACCTTTCATCAAAGTTTAATAATTAATAAGTGTCAAGTGCCGTTCTTGTGAAACGGTGCAAAGATCCTATCTTGTACAAATACTCAAAGACGCGGAACACAATTGTTGACAAGTGTAACAAACTTTCTAACGCAAGGAAACAGTTGTACATTTCAGTTGATATTACAGCTAAAACTGAGTAATCGTTTTTCATATAATCAGCTGCTACACAATACAAATCTGCTCTGCAACTTGTCTCATTTTAAGTCACGTCTACACACGACTCAATAGAAATAATTTTGTACTTGTTGGATTCAAGGAAAACATTTTTCTTACGAAAAAGTATCTTTTATAAAGGTTTAAACACTTAATTTAGATTTTGTTCATATTACCAGGCAAAGAGAGTTAAAGCTACAACAGCGATAGATTTCATGTTGATGATTTGATCTGGATGTCAAAGATACTGCGGTTGTGGAAGTTATTCGTTTATATACACCCTGTTTCAAATACCTGGCACAAGAAACTTTAATCTTGTCCTAGAAAAATCGTGCACTTTTGTACCATATCTATGAAGTTTAAAGACTGAGCTAAGGACGAGACGCCTAACTAATATTTTAAATCACGATAGAAATCACGATGGAACTACATTTGTGATCTAGTATGTCTTTGTCCACGTGACAAAAAAATGGCCATTCTGTGCACCAATGATAATATGTTTTTATTATTATTCTCTCAAGGCACTTAAATAACTTTCAAAATAAAAATACAGGCTGACTGGTGCGATAGGGGTCAATTGGTCCAACAGGGGTTAACTGGTCCAAAGGGGATTTGTTTTGATCAGGTTTGAATCGTTTATATTTCAATGATTTTTCGAGCAATATTTCGACTGGCTGTACTTATTAAGTTTTCGTGGATCATTGTTTGCTTGTTTGTTTTTATTGCTAAAATAAAATACTTTGCGTTTCCCACTCCAATCTACTTGTATAAAGAGAGTTGTATGTTTATAAACATGGATGGCTGTGCTGTCAATCATGTCAATTCAAAAACTGGCCTTCAACACCCCCCACCTCCCCCCCCCCATACACACAAACAAACAAAGACAATCAAAGACAACAGAAGTCCTCCGATTTGATGGGACTCGTCAGCCTTGGGTGGTAGCTCATCTAAGAGAAAGTAACCCTGATTCCAAACAATCGCTCCTTTGCGATAACAAACCCAGTTGTGAAAGGTTAAGGGAGGCAACCCCTACAAACAATCATGGTGATTGAGTCCTGAAGGTGGTGTGATATTGACAGATATGAAACCTCCGGCACTTTCTGTGACATTTCTGGTGCCATGATGTGTCCTCCACTTGATGTTCGCTTGATATCATGGATGTGTGGAGGGGTGGATCAGCGTAGAGTGAACCAGCTGACTCTCCTAACATATCTCCAGGGGTAACGTGTACTAAGGGGAATTGTTAAATTTTTTTTAACAAAACTTAGTAAAGAGAGGCCACAAATTAGGGTACATTGTATGAGGATATAAACATATCAAACTCAGTTGAAGTTATGGACGTGAATGGGGCTTTTGCTAAATTTTCTTTAAAAATGCAAAATTAAACGTTTTCCAATAAAATATAGTTTAAGGGCTTTCAGGGCCATCGATGTTACGAAAGTGAAAGTTAGTTTATAGATAGTATATAGATTTGCATATAGATTAGTGTATAGATTAGTATATAGATTAGTATATAGATTAGTTTATAGATTATTATATAGATCAGTATATAGATTAGTATATAGATTAGTATATAGGAAACCTACAAAAGAAAAATGCACACGACGAAAGAAATGGTGTTACCAAGCGAACAATTTTCCACGTGATAAGCAAATGTTTGAGTCTGATGCTGCACTAAAATAGACACAAATCTGGATCGTGCTATCAAGAAATCTTTTCACTAATGGGACATTGTTAAAACACAAATAAAAACGTTAACGGGTACAACATTGGTTATTCGGACTAGGTTTTATTGGCTAACATTATATATATGTTAGGCCTATTGCAAATTTAACGCTAATTACTACAATAGTAAATTTAATATATTAATCGACAGTTATCTGTTTTGTATAAAGCAATTTAATCTTAGTGTTTTACAAACACAAGATAAGTCTGAAAGTAAATATAAAATGCGGACGTCTAAAAACGTTAAAATAACAGGTGGTAGTTGCCCATATTCGACAGAACAGAGTTCAGATTATTATCGCCTTGACCCCGTTGATCATGTCCATACCGTCACGATGATCACAGTGCTCATAATACGAGGCGTCATGTCCTGGCAGACAAACTTGCTCAGACAAATTGTTGGTGGCACGCGATTCGAATCACAATGATACCACACATGCCCCAAACCGGTGGGGTGGGGGGGGGGGTCTCTTCCAAAATACATTGATCTTGGACCCTTATTATATGGAAGAAGAGAAGACGAATAAAAAAATAATTCGCGCCTACTGATTCAATGCGGAAATATATACATATATAGTTTAAACTGAAAAGAAAATAAATAAAATAATAAGTTTTCTCCTTTCATTTATCTAATAATTCTTACATTTTTTCCTATTGATCAGTGAGGGCTATTATCACGAGGGGAAAAAATAATTACTTATTATTTTAATCAAAATTAATAATTCTCTATGTATGTATTCATTACATTTATGGCGTTAATAATTTTCTTTTTTTATTGGTCTTATAAAACAAAGCGATATTAGATTTGTTTTCAAAAATAATATCAATACGTGTCAGCAAAAGTTTAATTATATCCCTTTTTGATTCCGTATTTATGGGTCATAAAATGTATTATATTTTTTTTTCTTTTATTCTAAGATATATTTATCTGTGCTTTTTCGACACACAAAAAATATTACCAAAAAATTCACTTTTGTCCTTCAAAGAAGTCAAGCCAGTGAGTTTGTTGGTGCAAAGAGAACAAAAAAACCTTGTTAACCTTGAATAAAAAAAAACAACTAAATATTCAAAGATAGTGAACCAAGTGACCACGTTGAAGACTTTGTTCATTTGGCCCCAATCAAGGCTGTGACGGCAAGGTCAATTCGTATGTGACTGAGTGAACAATGAGAATTTTTTTTGTCACTAGACACGGGGTGACATTAATATATCTATAATATTTTTTAATACTATTTTGTAAAAGGGGTGTTTTTTTTTCTAGCTGTACACGGTTAAACTTTCAAAGAAACCCTACATGCACCCTATTGCCTACGAATCGAATATCCAGCGTGATCATGGGTCAATCTCTGCAACCCATGTGAGACGATCTGGAGCAGAAGTGACTGCTATTAAAGCAACGTTAAATCACCTGTCTGCAATCTTCACAATATAACTCAGCAAACAAAGAAATGTCGCATTCTTCTCATACTGCAAATCATTGAACCAAACTATAACAGGACATGAGAGAAAAGACAAGAGGGAGCATCCAACAAAAAGACATACATACCTACATGACTCAACACAGCCAAACATACCTACATCGCTCAACACAGCCAAACATACCTACATCACTCAACACAGCCAAACATACCTACATCACTCGAAAAGCCAAACATTACCTACAGCACTCGACACACCCAACATAGCTACATCACTCAACACAGCAAAATATTAACTACATCACTTAACACTGTCAAGCAGAATTTAGGGCTTACACAAGCAAAGTCGTTAAATGGAAGTCTATAGACTCAACAGAAAGATGCGTTTTCAAACACATGCAAAGTCCTTAAAGTTTGAATAAATTGTCTCCAAAGACGAAGTCCACACGTCATATTCTTTCTCGTGTGCACAGGACACATTTAATTTATTTCCCATCTAAGCAGCTTAAAATACTATAAATCACCAGTGTGCCTTCTCTGCGGAATTCTAAATAGAAGGGTAACACATCACCTCTTTCCCTGCACATCACTTCGGGATTTAAGCCTTAACTATAATTCCAAAAAAACAAAAAGACAACACAAACACGCTATATGCAAATAACATCTCGGGGAGTGCGTGGATTCTTCACCAAGGCCCCATGTCGAAGTGCAGATGTCAAATGGTTAGTGGGTCTGAATGACGATTATGATGATTCTAGTTCAAATAAACTATTCTTAGATTAAATATCCGTTTTTACCATGATCACTATTTCAGACTTCAGCTTTTACCCTTTACAGATTAAGCGTTACTCAAAAATCAATTCCAAAGTGGATAAATTTTAAGCCACAAAAAAAAATAATAATTTTTCATTTAATAATAAAAAGATAGAAGTTCATGTCTTTAGAAGTATAAAGAATAACAATATCCTTATATTTAAACAAATTTTTATTTTAAAAAAATGGACTAAATAGGTTTCTGTTTTTCTTCTTTTATCTTAAGGTTTAATGTTTTAACCGAACAAACTATAAATTATTTTCAGTTTGTGATGTCACAAAAATTTGAAATGTCAGGACAAAAATCTCTTATGAGAAAATATTAAGGTTCTTTTTTTTCATCAAATTTTCGGCTTGAATGCAAATGTTGTTTTTATCAAATTTCTTCAAAAATTTAGTAGATTATATAATGATAATGATATGTTTATTTATATATTTTGTGTTGAGTTCAATTAGTGATTTAACTCCTCGGAAAATTTAATGACGTCATCCCTTAATTTTACAGTACGTAGAGAGTTTTATTAAAAAATGGACCATTTCACTTCCTTGCGTCAAAGTAGAATCAGTTGTATTTTAATTCCATATTGTCTATTTAACTCAAATGTCTCTTGTTTAACTATCTTCTTTCTTCCATCGCAATAAATTGTTAAATCTTTAACTTTGTTTCTCTAGCTACGTCTTGAAATCCAAACGGTTTCTTGTGCTTATAAGAAGATAAACATGTCAATATTTAAGATTGATTAACATCAGATATTAACAGTCCGAAAGTATGTTTATTTACATAATCAAATTATTTTGTCTTAGTGCCCTGAATATTTTCCTCTTCCAATAGCATCATCTCATTTCTTCATATAGCTAGCACAGAGAGAATAAAGAACTGAAGATATTTAAATCAAGTGAAATGTGTTTAATAATGCATTTCAAAATTATCATATAAAGAAATCAAGTTCCTATTCCGTGGTTGTGTGAGTTAATCAAAGTAGGCGTTCCAATTAAATCTGAATTCTCTTTCACTGACAGTTCCATCACCTGTGAAATCCAATGAAGATAGTTTTAGTTATATAACGTAAAAATTGGTTTTAAGCAAATGTATTTTCGTTATTACATATTGTTACCGAATTTTTTTGCATAAAGACAGTTTAAGAGTCGAAAGGAAGAAATAAAATGAAGATGTACAGAGTATCACGGATTAATGTTGTGAGCACTAAATCTATTTGACAACTACAGAACACAGCTTTTCATTCGTATCTTTAATTTATTTTAAAATTTTTATACTTCATAGTTTACATTTTTACAGATGGATTTTTTTAAGAGTTGTTGCAATATAAATTTTAAAATGAAATGAAAAACACAAGAAATTTACCGTTCTCATCCCAGAGTCTGAAGATGTGTGGGAAGTCCTGGGAGTTGAGGACCTCGTCAGCTACTCTGTCCAACTCGAGGAAGAAAAGTGGAGCGTTTTGTGGGTTGGGGAAACCCTCTTGTCTCCAGCTGCTGTCGAACTCTGATTTGGACACTGAACCGTCACCTGTAGGGAAAATAAATAATTTTATATTAGTTTAATATTTTTGTTTTAAACATTATATTTATAGCGAATATTCTGTAGCGAATTCAAAACAATGTTTAAGGCTTATTACTGCATATATGAGAATAACATTTAAAATCACTTTTAAAAAATTCTAATTAATTTTTTATTTTAGAAACATTTAGATGATTATTGAAAAACTCGACAGAAATTAACAATTTAATCTTAAGAGCAGCCGAACTCTCGTAAACTATGATGCCGTTATCATATCAATGAAAGATCAATTCAGTTAACAACTGCTAAATAGCGTTTATTTAACAGGTCAAACATATGATGACTATTACTTTACACTCAAAATTCTATAACATTTTCAAAATTTAAAAGTAAACCGCAATATAAAATATACCATAATTTCCACAAGTATACTCTATAGCAGTGGTTCCTAACCATTTTGGAGGTACTGAACCCCAAGAGTTTCATATGCGCATTCACCGAACCCTTCGTAGGAAAATAAAATATGATTTTTTTCTGATTTTTTTTTGGACCTCCGCTGAACCCCTGAGACTGACTCACCGAACCCCTGGGGTTCGATCGAACCCAGGTTAAGAACCACCGCTCTATAGTATGACTTACCGCTATCATCGAAGTGAAGCCAGAATCTGTTCAGCTCAGCCTGTGACAGGGTGTTGTCATTGCCGGCGTATTGGTTGAAAATTCTGTCCAAATTGGCATTGCCACCTCCTGGTTGGGCAACCACACTGAAATGTTAGAAATCGAATATTCATTTTATTTTCGTGAATCACAAATCTGAATTGCAATTTTTTTAGAGTTTTTTTTTTTTTTCGTTGTCTCTTTTACTCAAAGGGGTTGTAATTATGATTTGAATATGTCTGGAGACACAGGAAATTTGTACAAAGTTCGGGAACGAGCTTTCTGGTAGAGTGGGGGAACAGACAAATCGATTCAAAGAGTGAAAGGGTAAACAGTGCAGTCCAGTGATCCCAGTTATATGGCTAAATTTGAAAGCGAAACTTACTGTACCATTAAGATTATTTGTGTTTGAATTAACGCTGTGGATAAATAGTTTTAGTAAAATAAATTTTAAAACCTTTCATCAAAGTTTAATAATTAATAAGTGTCAAGTGCCGTTCTTGTGAACAGGTGCAAAGATCCTATCTTGTACAAATGCTCAAAGACGCGCAACACAATAGTTGACAAGTGTAACAAACTTTCTAACGCAAGGAGACAGTTGTACATTTCAGTTGATATTACAGCTAAAACTGAGTAATCGTTTTTCATATAATCAGCTGATTTACAATACAAATCTGCTCTGCAACTTGTCTCATTTTAAGTCACGACTACACACGACTCAATAGAAATAATTTTGTACTTGTTGGATTCAAGGAAAACATTATTCTTACGAAAAAGTATCTTTTACAAAGGTTTAAACACTTAATTTAGATTTTGTTCATATTACCAGGCAAAGAGAGTTAAAGCTACAACAGCGATAGATTTCATGTTGATGATTTGATCTGGCCGAGACTGGATGTCAAAGATGCTGTGGTTGTGGAAGTTATTCGTTTATATACACCCTGTTTCAAATACCTGACACAGGATACTTTAACCTTGTCCTAGAAAAATCGAGGACTTCTGTACCATAACTATGGAGTTTAAAGACTGACCTAAGGACGAGAGGCCTAACTAATATTTTAAATCACGATAGAAATCACGATGGAACTACATTTGTGATCTAGTATGTCTTTGTCCATGTGACCGAAAAATTGCCACTCTGTGCACCAATGATAATATGTTTTTTTTTTATTATTCTCTCAAAGCACTTGAATAACTTTTAAAATAAAAATACAGGCTAACTGGTGCGATAGGGGTCAATTGGTCCAACAGGGGTTAACTGGTCCAAAGGGGATTTGTTTTGATCCAGGTTTTAATAGTTTATATTTCAACGATTTTTCGAGCAATATTTAGGACTGTCTGTACTTATTAAGTTTTTGTAAAACATTGTTTACTTCTTTGTTTTATTGCTAAAATAAAATACTTTGCGTTTTCCACTCCAATATACTTATATAAAGGGAAATGTATGTGTATAAACATGGATGGATGGCTATGCTGTCAATCGCGTCAATACACAACCTGGACTTCAAACCCCACCCCCCAACCCACATACACACAGTATTAAAGACAATCAAAGCCAACACAAAAACTCCGACTTGATGGGACTCGTCAGCTTTTGATGGTAGCACATCTAAGAGAAAGTAACCCTGATTCCCAAATCCGCTCCTTTGCGGCAACAAACCCCGTTGTGAAAGATTAAAGGAGGAAACCCCTACAGACAATCATGGTGATTGAGTCCTGAAGGTGGTGTGACATTGACAGATATGAAACCTCCGGCACTTTCTGTGACATCCCTGGTGCCATGATGTGTCCTCCACTTGATGTTCGCTTGATATCACGGATGTGTGGAGGGGTGGATCAGCGTAGAGTGAACCAGCTGACTCTCCTAACATATCTCCAGGGGTAACTTCTACAAAGGGGAATTGTTAAATGTTTATTAACAAAACTTAGTAAAGATAGGCCACAAATTAGGGTACATTGTATGAGGATATAAACATATCAAACTCAGTTGAAGTTACAGATGTGAATGGGGCTTTTGCTAAATTTCATTTTAAACAATGCAAAATTAAACGTTTTCCAATAATATACTGTTCAAGGGCTTTCAGGGCCTCCGATGTTACGAAGGTGAAAATTATTATATAGATTAGTATATAGATATCTTTTTTTTTTATTCTTAAAAATGTTTCTGGCGAGAATAATGACGAAAAATAATATTTCTTACATTTATTATGCATACAGTTTCATAGCTTTCTTATTAAGCAAATTTTGTCGTTACAATTAATCACGAAGGGCAAACAAGGACGTCGATTAAGAAAAATAAAGTGAAAGGCCAGAAAACTTTAAAATTGACCTAGATAAATCGTGGACTTGTGTTCCGTGACTTGCGATTAGGGTGTTGATATGTAGACAAAGTACGAGAAACCTACAAAAGAAAAATGCAAACGACGAAAGAAATGGTGTTACCAAGCGAACAATTTTCCACGTGATAAGCAAATGTTTGAGTCTGATGCTGCACTAAAATAAACACAAATCTGGATCGTGCTATCAAGAAATCTTTTCACTAATGGGACATTGTTAAAACACAAATAAAAACGTTAACGGGTACAACATTGGTTATTCGGACTAGGTTTTATTGGCTAACATTAAATATATGTTAGGCCTATTGCAAATTTAACGATAATTACTACAATAATAAATTTAATATATTAATTGACAGTTATCTGTTTTGTATAAAGCAATTTAATCTTAGTGTTTTACAAACACAAGATAAGTCTGAAAGTAAATATAAAATGCGGACGTCTAAAAACGTTAAAATAACAGGTTGTAATTGCCCATATTCGACAGAACAGAGCTCAGAGTATTGTAGCCTTACATACCTACATCACTCAACACAGCCAAACATACCTACATCACTCAACACAGCCAAACATTACCTACATCCCTCAACAAAGCCAAAAATACATACATCCCTCAACACAGCCAAACATACCTTACATCCTGCAACACAGCCAAACATTGCCTACATCCCTCAACACACCTAACATACTTACATCCCTCAACACAGCCAAACATACCTACATCCCTCAAAACAGCCAAACATACCTATATCACTCGACACACCCAACATACCTACATCCCTCCACACTGTCAAGCAGAATTTAGGGCTTACACAAACGAAAATCGTTAAATGGAAGTGTATAGACTCAAACACATGCAAAGTCCTTAAAGTTTGAATAAATTATCTCCAAAGACGAAGTGATCACGTCATATTCTTTCTCATGTGCACAGGACACATTCAACTTATTTCCCATCTGAACAGCTTAAAATATTACAAAACACCATCGTCCCCTCTCTGCAGAATTCTAAATAGAAGGGTAACACATCACCTCTTTCACTGCACATCACTTCGGGATTTACGCCTTAACTATAATCCCAAAAAAAAAACAACCAGACAAAACCAACACGCTATATGCAAATAACATCTCGGGGAGTACGTGGATCCTTCATCAAGACCCCAGGTCGAAGTGCACATGTCAGATGGTTAGTGGGTCTGAAAGACGGTTATGATGATTCTAGTTAAAATAAACTATTCTTAGATTAAATATCCGTTTTTACCATGATCACTATTTCAGACTTCAGCTTTACCCTTGACAGATTAAGCGTTACTCAAAAATCAATGCCAGATTGGATACTTTTTAAGCCACAAAAAGAATTTAATTTTTAATTTAAAAATAAAAAGACAGAAGTCCATGTCTTTAGAAGTATAAAGAATAACAATATCCTTATAGTTACACAAATTTTATTTTAAAAAGTTAGAATAATTAGGTTTCTGTTTTTCTTCTTTTATCTTCAGGTTTAATGTTTCAACCAAACAATCTATAAATGTTTTTTCAGTTTGCGATGTTACAAAAATTTGAAATGTCAGGACAAAAATCTCTTATGACAAAATATTAAGGTGCTCTTTTGTTCATCTAATTTTGGGCTTGAATGCAAATGTTGTTTTTATCATATTTCTTCAATAATTATGTAGATTATATAAGGATAATACTATGTTTATTTATATATTTTGTGTTGAGTTCAATTAGTAAGGTAACTCCTCAGAAAATTTAATGACGTCATCCCTTAATTTTACAGTAGGTAGAGAGGACCATTTCACTTCATTGCATCAAAGTAGAATCAGTTGTATTTTAATTCCATATTGTCTGTTGAACTCAAATGTTTCTTGTTTAACTACATTCTTTCTTCCAACGCAATTAATTGTTAAATCTTTAACTTTGTTTCTCTAGCTAAGTCTTGAAATCCATACGGTTTCTTGAGGTTTTAAGAAGATTGACATGTCAATGTTTAAGATTGATTAACATCAGACATTAACAGTCCGAAAGTATTTTTATTTACATAATACAATTATTTTGTCTTAGTGTCCTGAATATTTTCCCTCTTCTAATAGCATCATCTCATTTCTTCATATAGCTAACACAGAGAGAATAAAGAACTGAAGATATTTAAATCAAGTGAAAAATGTTTAATAATGCATTTCAAAATTATCATACAAAAAAAATCAAGTTCCTATTCCGTGGTTGTGTGAGTTAATCAAAGTAGGCGTTCCAATTAAATCTGAATTCTCTTTCACTGACAGTTCCATCACCTGTGAAATCCAATGAAGATAGTTTTAGTTATATAACGTAAAAATTGGTTTTAAGCAAATGTATTTTCGTTATTACATGTGCTTACCGAATTTTTTTGCATAAAGACAGTTTAAGAGTCGAAAGAAAGAAATAAAATGAAGATGTACAGAGTATCACGGTTAATGTTGTGAGCACTAAATCTATTTGTCAACTACAGAACACAGATTTTCATTCGTATCTTTAATTTATTTTAAAATGTGTATACTTTATAGTTTACATTTTTACAGATGGATTTTTTAACTGTCGTTGCAATATAATTTTAAAATGAAATGAAAAACTCAAGAAATTTACCGTTCTCATCCCAGAGTCTGAAGATGTGTGGGAAGTCCTGGGAGTTGAGGACCTCATCAGC
>CAXITT010000775.1:52623-78371 GCA_964033795.1 Lymnaea stagnalis
TTTTGTTTTTAAACAAAGGAATTTTTTCTTTTTTTTTTTTTGTTTTTAAAAAAAAAGTATAAAAATATTTTTTTTTTTTTTTTGCTGAAGCTAAGATTTGTGTGTTGCTTTAATTTTTTTTTTTTAATGTATTGTTATTTTCATGAAATATTGTGTAAATTAACCCCATGTCATGAAATGGCTCAGATATCATAGAATAGTATAAATGCCTTTATTGATGTGTTATATATTTCTTGTTTCGTCCGTCTTATCTTCCGTCTCTCTATATTATGAAATATGTTCCATTGCGAGAATCCAGAGATTGTCCTCTGTTAGGTTTTCATGTCTCAATTATGCATGTTTGGTGAAAGACGACAGTACAGAAAATACATCATATTTTACAACTGTACAAACTGCGTTCGGTTTGCAAACAGTGTTTACTAACACTAGGAATCTAAAAGTACATCTAAACTTGATTAATTTTCTAATATATTCAGCTGCTTTATTCGTCAAATCTGTTTAGGCAGTTCGTCTTATTTTCAGTCAAGTCTACACAAGAGTTTATGGAAAGGATTTTTCTTCAAATGTAGGATTCAAAGAAAAAAAATATTTTTGTAAACAAGTATCTTTAAATATGTTTTTTAAATTTTAATCTAGATTTTGTTCATATTACCAGGCAAAGAGAGCTAAAGCTACAACGGCGATGGATTTCATGTTGATGATTTGATCTGGCCGAGACTGGTTGTCGAAGATACTGTGGTTGTGGAAGTTATTCGTTTAAATAGACCCGATTTCAAATACCTGGCCCAGGAAAGTGTAACCATGTCCTAGTTACGTGATGGACTTTTGTTCCTTGGCTTGCACTAGACGCTAAGGTATGAGACTTCTAACAAATATTTCAATTAACACTATAAATAACACTGAAACTTAATTTGTGACCTAGAAAGTACATGTCCACGTGATTTTTTAAACAAGTGACCATCTGTTTCAACAATGTTAACATTTCTGGATTTTTCTCTCAATGTCTAAAAACAACAACAAAATTATTTGTAATGGTACAAAATGAAAAAGCCCCTTGTCAACTAGACCATGATATTGCACTGAAGGCTGTCGACCAAAAAGCCCCTTGTCAACTAGACCATGATATTGCACTGAAGGCTGTCGACCAAAAAGCCCCTTGTCAATTAGACCATGATATTGCACTGAAGGCTGTCGACCAAAAAGCCCCTTGTCAACTAGACCATGATATTGCACTGAAGGCTGTCGACCAAAAAGCCCCTTGTCAACTAGACCATGATATTGCACTGAAGGCTGTCGACCAAAAAGCCCCTTGTCAACTAGACCATGATATTGCACTGAATGCTGTCGACCAAAAAGCCCCTTGTCAACTAGACCATGATATTGCACTGAAGGCTGTCGACCAAAAAGCCCCTTGTCAACTAGACCATGATATTGCACTGAAGGCTGTCGACCCTGGTTTCAATTGGTGTGGAAAAAGTGCAGCACATGAGACGTGTTTAAAAACTAGCAAAAAGTTATGGCGGTGAAACTGAGCTAAAGTCATTACTTTTAAATATTTTAATGATTTGATTTTATTACCATTATTTTGCAATTTTGTCTCTTCTTGTTCAAACATTAAAAGACCTAGATTTAATAATTTGAGTGTCCCGAGAATAATAGCCTTAAGGTCGGACCCACTTCGACCATAAGACATTAGATTTGCCTTTCAAAGACTAAGCGTAATGCAAAAAAAAAAAAAAATCAAAGTCATCTTGAGAAGGTTCAGAGTAATGAAAGAAAAAGAAATAAAGAACTGTTTGACTTTGATGACTTTTAATTTTCAATATTCTTGTCTTAATTACCGGAAATGAGCGAAAAACACTGTAACGGAAACCCTGGGGAAAAAAAAGGACGCAACAAATCAATGATTGCGTCGGCAAGAAGCCTTCTTTGTCGAATAAACAACAGTAAAACAATTTTTTTTTTCAAATAAATGAACACTTTGCTGTAATGAATCATCTCAGAGCACAGCAAGAGGAATGTTCATCATTGCGTACTGCGGTCCTCTCGGATGCTGTTTTTGGACATTTATAAGTCCTCCGCATTTATGTGGGTTTGATCTCAGTGGGGTGTGGAAAAGATGACAAGCTTTTTTTTATATTTAAAACCTTAAGTTAAATTCAACTCCGAATATGCCGTCGCGAAATAGAAATGGCTCTACTTTTTAATTCCTTTTGGTGAGAATCTTAAATAAACACTTTTCCATTCGTACTCAAAATGGAATATAAATATAAAGGCTTACTAAAAAGATTTCGTGTGGATGTGGAAGCAAGTCCTTGTGGTGTGGTATTTCCTAACTGTATGTGCATTTAAAATTGGTGGTTGGGTTGGGGGGGCGGGGGGAGAGGGGGAGAGACTTGAAAAGAATAGCGTGGTGTGTTGGGGGTGGGATGGGGAGGAAGACAAATGCGTGATGGTGTGAGAGGGTGGGGGGGGGGGGGGGAGGGGGGGATGGGGGAAAAAAAAAAAAAAAGTAAGACATTTACGGATTGTTACGTAGTCTAAATTAGGTCAAGAATATAATGTTCAAACACAGAAGCGAAGTTATCACATCTAATGTGGCACTGGCACCATTTTGTTATGTTCAGTTGGCTGTCATCAGTCGTTTGCTTTCCGCAGTGTGCCTCAATCGCCTTATCAAGAGTTCCTAGCGTTGTAATTTATTTAGTTAAAAATGTATCTACCCTTTGGTTAGCGCTAAGAAATTTGATTCTACGGAAATATTTTATTGTGAGACAAGCTGCGCCAAACGTTGTCTAAAGCATTATTTAGATGAGCCTATTTTGGGCATGTCAATAAAAGTTAAATGACAGTTTGGGAATGAAATCAGAATATTCCATCACATGTTTTTTTGTTGTTTTTTTTATCTTTTAGTTTAGATGAACCAAAGGACCATCTAGTAAATAGTTGTATATTCCTGGTGCTAAAGAAAATAAAAGCTTATGACATTTTTACTAATAGGTATCATATATGTTATGGGCAAATTAGGACGTTAAGACAAAAAAAACGTGCCTCTTGGACAAATTGAACCATACCCTGTGTAACTGAATAAATTAATTTTAAAACTATGTACTCCTGAATCTCAGATCAAATGTGTGTGTTACATCATATCTCAATGTGGGGATTACATGACATCTCAATGTGGGTATTACATCATATCTCAATGTGTGGGTTACATCATATCTCAATGTTTAGATTACATCATATCTCAATGTGTAGATTACATCATATCTCAATGTGGGTTTTACATCATATCTCAATGTGTAGATCACATCACATCTCAATGTGGGGATTACATGACATCTCAATGTGTGGGTTACATCATATCTCAATGTGTTGATTACATCATATCTCAATGTGTATATTTCATCATATCTCAATGTGTAGATTACATCATATCTCAATGTTTGATTACATCATATCTCAAGTTTTAGATTACATCATATCTCAATGTGTAGATTACATCATATCTCAACGTGCAAATTACATCATAGCTCAATATGTAGATTACATCATACCTGTGTGTAGATTTCATCACACCTCGGGTCACATTTTTTAAAGACCTCTGATAATATTGAGACAAGTATAATGATATAATTCATTTTAGACTGTCTTAATGAAATGACGAGCGTGGGCTTGATTTAAAAGCATCAATCAAACACTCTCTTCTGGCGTGTGTTTGCAAGCGTCAGATCAAGCGCCATTAAGTAGAGCTGGTCAACATTGTTTGGAGGTTCTACAGAGTAGTAGAGCAACATGAGGGTCGACAGCATGGGTGTCTGAAACAGACCCTCACGATTCTGAGAAGTGTTTCTTGTGGTACCTCCCTCAGCTTACAAAAGAAGAATAGGCAAAGCACTGAGCATTGCCAACAAATCCCGTGGTGTAGGGCACGATGTAATCTTAATTCAAGGTTCGATTTCCCAGCAAGCTACTTAGTTTTATAAGGTAATTTGCTGTGAAGGTTGTGATGTATCGGTCATTTTAAATGTAACCCTGCTTGGCCTCGAGTTTAGCGTCTAATGGCGTTAAATAATTATGTAAGAGTTAAGTTTCAACGTCCATTCATATATTATGATGATTGATGATTGAGTACTTTTATAGCGCTTGTGTGCATGCTATTTTAGCATGCTCGCAGCGCTCTGATGTCCCAAAGTCTAGTTAAAGAAAAAAGTATTTAAAGGGTTCTTAAATGACTTTTCATCATTTTCAATTACCCTCAAAGATTGGGGCAACCTGTTCCACATTTAAGGCACAATAGCTTCAAAAGAGCGCACTCCGTATGACTTCTTTCTGTGTCCATCCCCATTGGGAACTCACAGTAAGGATTGTGTTGAAGAATGCTGGTTCTGTAAGGATACATGTTTAGAAATCAGTTTTTTTAAGAAATACAGGTGCAGAGCCTTCAATACAGCTATGCGCACGGGACAGAATGTTCAGGCCAATGCGCTCATTCACAGGAAGCCAGTGGAAATCTTTAAGAACTGGGTTGATGTGGTCAGATTTCTAAGTTCGGTAACAAGAAACACCAATTTGTCCGCTACTTTCAAAAACTTGTCACCTAGGTTCAAGAACAGAAAGTACTTTATATAAACATTAGATAAGGAATATATACCGCAAACTCTACTTATGTTTTAATACTCTTCGCGTGCATCGTAAAACACACAAAAATAGAATATGAGGTGTGATCTGTCTACCTGACTTAGATATTAAATAGGGGTCAAAGAGTACACGATTTTTTGGCAACAGTGCACTAGAAAACATGTCCTGAGCTCGTCACTAGAGTCTTATCTTAAAAGATTAGATGCCTTCTTAAAATTCAAGAGATAAAAGTATTTCAAAAGTGTATTTGTCTTTGTGAGATAAAAACAATTCTTACTACTATATTACTATTTTTAATGTATTTATTTTTTTCAGTTTCAAAAAGAAATGTTTCAATCGATGTCAATAGTTCAATTGTGTCGTGCCTAGTAAAATTTCCTCTTTTTTTAATTAAGCAAAATGGGAGAAAAAAAAAGACTCATAAAATCAGATTTTTAAAAAAAAATTATTTTTACTTTTTTTTTTTTTTGCCCTCTAAAGATTTTTTTAAAGTAAGTGAAGTAAAGATTAATATTTGTTGGTGTTGCTTTCTTGTTTTAATTAGAGGTATCGAAATTTTAAACATAAAACATATTCCCTTATTATATATTAGGGATATTGACATCTTATACGTCAAAGTGACATCTTATACATCAGCCACATTGGCAGCCTTTATCTCAAATATATTGCCATCTTATACATCAAAATGCAATCTTATACATCAAAATGCCATCTTATACATCAGACACATTGCCATCTTATACATCAGACACATTGCCATCTTATACATCAGACGTATTGCCGTATTAAACATCAAACATATTATTCATTTTAAAAACCTGGAGATACCGGGGTATCTCCAAAGGCCGCAATTTTAAATTATAGATATTTCCCCTTTGCTGGTGACCTGAGAGTCGTTTCATCCGAACAGTGCGTGATCGCACGACAGCCTTCATAAAAACAACCTTATCTCAAAAGGTGTACGACTGTGGGCGATAAGCCAAAACATGATGCAATGCACGCTTTAGAAAAGCTGCTATTAAAAGGTATTGATTCAGGCGCCATTTGTTTCCGTCGCATAAAACAAAAAGCCCGGAATGTGGCATTGCCAAAAGGAAGACATTCAGTGTTTTCCACTTTTTTTTTTTTTTTTTAAAATGATTTCATCAACCGAGAAAGCCCATCTTTTTGTGTTTTTTTTGTTGTTTTTGCTTTTCAGCGCCAATTAAAAGGTATTGATTCAGGCGCCATTTGTTTCCGTCGCATAAAACAAAAAGCCCGGAATGTGGCATTGCCAAAAGGAAGACATTCAGTGTTTTCCACTTTTTTTTTTTTTTCAAAATGATTTCATCAACCGAGAAAGCCCATCATTTTGTGTTGTTGTTGTTGTTATTGCTTTTCAGCGCCGGCCGTCACGTGACTTAAAATTTGGTGTGGGGTGCATGACAAAAAGGTCACGTTTCGTCCCATGGCGACTATGTCCAGCTTCAGAGTTGGTCCAATTTCTTTCTTTGAGACAACATATCGTAATTAATTGTCTAACCATGTCTACCCATCCTATCATATATCACATACATTATAAAGGAGAAAATATTCTTGTCTATTTGATTTAGTCCATTTGAGATATCGGTGGATTTAAAAGTAATCATAACATCTCTATTCGAGGCGTTCTAGAATTTTCCAGAGATTTTGATAACATTGAAAAGTGGGAAATAGAATCTTACTGGGGAACGTTATCCCAACAGATAAGGGTTCCTTCTGGATTGTATTTTATATATTTGCTTTTTATGGAAGAAAATTCTATTTTGTTTTTTTTTTCGGTGACGTGTTTGTACAGGACCCTTAATTTCAATGTAAGCTAAAAGGTGGTAGAAGTCGTTTTTTTTTTTTGGTTTTTTTTTACCCAATGCAATTCCGGGCGACGCCGGGTATATTGGCTAGTATTTATCTAGATGTCACCCAAGTTAACAATGTCATCCCCAACTAGCTATGTCATGGTATCCAGTTCGGAAAACATTATTTAGCACGGGAAATTTAGCATCACTAGTATTAATGAATTGAAACAGTAATGACATTGCTTTTATATGACAATTCTCTAATCGTTCATAGAAATGTATACGTACATTTATATGGTAAACAGTTTGCACCTGGTGGTACTCTCAAAGGATGACACCCTCACAGGGGGTGATGACACCAAATTGAAAATAGTAAATTTTACAGCGCTCGATCAAGTTGGTTTCATAACAGATTTAAGTTCAATACAAAAGCAAGGTGCCTACAGAGCAGGTTGCCGTCAAAGCAGTAGTGGACAGTCGATCCATGGGGGGGGGGGGGGGGGACACCATGAGTTGAAAGCACCAATGCAAACTGGGCATGTAGGATAAAAAAGTGGACTGGGCCAAAATGACGAGACGTAAGCTTATGCTAGCTGCCGAGCCACCAGTAACTACAACATATTTGGACGTTTCTCTATTATACAGGCCATATCATGCCCAGCATTACAAGGGAGGGGGGGGGGGGGCTTTTCCTTAAAAAAAGGGAGGGGGGGGGGGGCATTTCTCTAAAAGGAATACAATTGTATTTATGCCCCGTGTACGTCATTATAACAAAGATTTTCCTTTCTTTCCCCATGTGGGATAATTTAGCACATTTTGCTGACCCGTGATTTAATGAGTCATACTATAGTAAAAAAAAAATATGTCGATCTTAAGCTTCCTATACCACTTTGAGTTTGACACTTGAAAGATCCAGAATTTTCTTTTTTAGCATCGAGCGTCTTCGTTTGAGATCTCACGGGGCCACAACTCTGTTTAAGTGCATCGAGATAAGAATTTGATATATTATTTCCCTTAAACTTTAAGAGTTGTCTTTATTAATTGTCTTCGGGTCTTTGTGCGTCTTTTTATTTATTTTTTTAATTTATTCAATATCGCAGTCCAGCACTGTCACAATAAATAAAAAATGCACTTTTCTTTTTATAATTTTTGCAATTTCTAAGGAAGTAGTTTGAACAATACTAAATAGTCATTAACAAATTATAAAATAGTATAATTATTATTATTATTATACGTGGTTTTATATAGCGTGGTAACCACGCTGTACATACAATTAATAAAAATCTGAAATAATTGATTGACTTACATTAATTAAATCAAACAAAAACAAATGTATATATAAAACTATTTCCATCTCAAGCCATGGACGACACTCAGTAAAAAAAAGGATTAGCATAAAGACTAAGTGATACTCTAAGTCACATTTTATCTACAAAACTCCACTTCATTTGCAGTTATTTTAAAAGTATTATCGGCAGGGATACCTTGAGTCCGCGTCCAACAGTTTGAAAAGAAGCGTTGGTTTATATGTTTGGCCTTTGTAACTTCATCATACTTACATCGGTCGATAGATCTAAAAACCGGTGTTCCATTTTCAATTGTTAATGTAAATTATTCTATAGCCTCTAATCAAAACGCCAATTAATAAAGCTTGGTGCCGTGGTTACCAAAAGATGCCAACATGTCTGTCTTCTTCTTCCGCTGCGCTTTGGTGATCAATTTATACATTTTCTTCGAACATTGATCATTTAAAACAAAGCCACGAGTATGTGAGTCGTAATCAAATAGATTAGTCTGAGGTACAGTGAGAATTTACTCTGTTGTTTACTTTAAATTAAAACATTGCAATGAAAAAGTAGGTGGATTTTAAAGTTTGTAAAGTTATAAAAGATAAATCGACATAATTACCGACCAAGTTAATGCAGTCTTACAAGTTAAAAATAATATCAGTGATAACTTTCACATGCTATAGCAAACATGTATTTTTTTTTTAATATGAAGTATAAAATGGATTGATTCGTTTATTGCCTTATTCAGGGCTCACCATACTCGGAAATCGAAGACATGTTGGGATTTCTAGGATTCAACCCAATTATAATGTTGTGACAAACTTCAGATGGGATCTAAACGTTCTGTCTCTTTTCTCATATAAAGCTTTGGTTTGCCCTGACCGTTGGATCAAGGATGGACAATGAGCCGTCAGGAACTGACGGAATGACCGCGGCTGACAGGGCGGCACCGAAACAAACCGAGTGGAGGAAATACAGCAAGACTCTGATAGAAGAACTCAAGAAGAAGTTAGAAGACAGGCGCACGAGGACCCTTGAACTGCTGTCAGAAAACAGGGACCTGGTCGCATTTCAGGAGATTGACACGGAAAGCGACGGCCTCGATGACACCAGCACGAACGTCACGCTCAAACACGAGACGCCACGAGACCAGCACGGCCTGGCAGAGCATCTACTTGCCTTGTACGAGAACAGTTCGATGACCGAGTCTGACTGCTGCGATGATTTGGACAGCAAACTCAGCGACTGCCCTTATTCCGTGGACGTCGTGCGTTGCGAAGGGGAGTGCACGCATTCGTCCTACTCCACAACGACTTCCGCTTCCTGCGACTCGCTGATTTCTGAAAATGAAGACGAAGGACTGGAATTTGGGAAGCCGGTAATAAATGAGGTGGACGGCCTCTACGACGTCCAAGAGAGGGCGAGCATCGATAAGCTGCCGCTTTTTAATGAAAATCCTGATGCCGGAGACACGTGTGGCGTAACTGGAAACCGCATTCGTGGTTTATGTGGAGACCATGCCCGTGAAGTGAATGCGGTGTCTCCACGGGCTTCTTTCATTGATCAAATATTCACGCGAGATATCCTTAAGTCGTCCCTACACTCCGATATCAGCACAAAAGATTCATCACTGGAGAATCCCGGGGAGCTCAGCGTGCGACTGACGGAAAGCTTTACCAACCTCCTGGGTGTCTCGTTCACAGACGACCTTGTAAACAATCAGTTAGTGGGCAATGGAGACGCAGTTGACGTAGTGAAGGGACATAACAATGATGACGATATGGTGCAGGGGGAAAGGGGAAATTATCAAGTTGAAAAATTAGTTTCTGAAGACTTAAATAAAGAGTCTGAAGTCAACAGCAACCATCTCAATAATCCATGTCCCATGGGAAATATTTCAAACAACGATCCAGTGAACCATGTAGAACTTGAATGTAGAACAGGGGATGTGGTGGATGAGGCGAAGACAAGGGATCAACTATTTAGCTTTGAATCGAATGACATATTTGCCGACATGAAAAAATGCAGGCCTCGTGATGAGGATGAGATTGATGATAAGAGTGCACAAAATGAATGTATCGGGCGCTTGTTTGAAAATGATGCCGTTGAGACAGTTAACAGCAAAGAGACTGACAAATTCGAAATAGAGTTATGTTGTGGAAATGAACAGTGGGATATTCATGAGGACAGAAGGCAGTGCGATATTTTTCCAAATCAGAACGACCCATTTGATTCAGAGACTATAGAAAATAATCATCTCGATCGTGTTGATAAAGTTAAGGATATCTTTGAGGAAAGACGAACTACTGAAGAAGGCAATAAACCGTCGACGGTTTTTGTGGATGCTGATGACAAGCAGTCTGACTTGAAAGAAGTATCTGCAAATGATACACAAATGAATGCACAAACTGACGTCATGTGTCACTCGTTTGTCGATAAAATGTCGAAGGACGTTTTGTATTCCTCTAAAGTTACATTAGATGAAATTTTTGAGATTTTAAAAACTAACACTTGTCTTCATAGCGATGTGGACCAAGATATTATAGCACTATTAGAGACATGTGTGGCAGAAATTTCAGCGTTTCAAAACATATCCAGCAACAGTGGCTACCCGTCACTCTCACGAGATGGATGGCCGGCAAGCCTATCTTCAGCAGCAACGTCTCAGCTCTTGTCTCAGTTCAGCTCTGATTGCGATCCCATTGTTCGAAAAAGGCACCTCAACGCGTGCCTGGAAAAGGCCCAGTTGGCGAATGCCTTACAGAAGAAGATTGGTCGCATGAACAACAGAGTGGAGAATTTAGCCGCGGAAAGAGCGTACGAGAAAGCAGTGGGTGATTTCGAAGACATTATGAGCGAATTCTTCAAGACCTACTCGTCATGCCCCGACGACCTCGCGATTCCAGAAAGTAAAAGCCATAGCCCGAGAAGTCCAAGGTTACCTCAAAGTCAAGCAACTCAGAAGAGGGCTCTCAGCCGATCGAACACATTTGTTATTGATAAAGCGAAGAGTCGAAGTCCTAACAGGGCTACTACATCAACACAGTTTTTGAAACCCGGGCGTGCGGAAGTTCCGAAAACAAAAAAATATAAAACTGGAAAATGTGTAAACGTGGAGTGTGACGATTCCGAGATGGCCCTCCCCCAAACAGCTTCGCCCACGTTCTTTGTACTTCAGGAAAGGAATTCATTATTTCCCACGAAAGAAAAAGAACAAAAGCGTCACAAAAAGCCATCACGGAAAAAACCGGAGAAAGTCAAGCTGCTCTCCCGCAGTCAAAGGACGAGGGACTCTGGCACTTTCATCATACACAGTCCTCGCCGTGACTCGAACACCTCGTCGGAGAGCGAAACTTCCGACAGCGTTACGGAAAATCCCGAGACAGACACTTGCCAATACACGTCTTCCATGCTGACCCAGCTCCTCGACTACGATTCGCAGGAGGACGAAGTGACGACTAAAGAAAACGACAACGAAGTCTACTGCTCGGACACAAGCGGCGTGTTCAGTAAGACGACCGAAAAGGAAACTTTAAATGACGTGAAGGTAACCGCAGAGAAGACAACGAAAGCAGACAGCTTTGGGGCAGCTGCTGACGTAGGTAAAGAAGCGTCAGGGATAAAAGATCCAGATGCAGGAGACATTTCCGCACAGGGAGTTATTCAAATCGAAGAGGACGAACAGGTTAATTACGAGTCTGACTTCAATGCTGAGAGCATATCAGAGGTTATTCAGATAGAAGAGGATCCGGACGCTAGAGAAGAAGAGTGTTATGTCGAGGAGATGGATCTGGAACAAAGCGCCATCAGTCGTGAGCCACTGGCCACCATCGACACAGGAAACACGGGTTCATATTCGAACGACAAAGAGGAACTTGGTGACCAAAGAACAGAAGATAAAGAACATGTAATTGAGAATAATTCAGAAGATATTAGTACATCATTAAAGCACTGTGTAGGTTCAAATGAATGTAATGAAACGGTCATTAAATCACCATCGACTATTCAGGAAATTGACGTCCTGTACGAATTCTCTAAGAATTTATCGCAATTTTCCGTAGACTTGTCAAATACCGTGCAAGAAAGTCTCGTGGACGCCACGATGAATCTAGACAGACCGTCAGCTGATCCGGCTGAAGAAAGTCCCTCCGCCAGTGGTTGGAGTCCATGCGGGATAAACTCCACTGTGGACAAAATGCCCCACGTCAGCCGACCGAGCCACAGAAAGTGGCTGCTGAAAACAGATAACCTTCACAATGATTTGGATGACATCACCGCGCAGTTTGTCCCCACCGTGGACTGGACCAGCAGTGACGAGGATCTGATTGATGACTTACAGAGGGACAAAAGTCCATCGGACATTCTCAAGAAGAAACAAAAGGAAATTGTGGATGAGAAACTCAAACAGCTGACGCAGATCTCAAAACGAAAACGTAAATCCAGATCACCTGTGAGATATCGATCTTCCAACCAGATCGGCTCCAGTCAGCTCGAAAACCTCGCACGTGATCTCGGTTTAAAAGACATGTCTTGGACGGCTGCCCATGACTTTCAAGATCCATCTTCATGCTTTGCTAGCTTGGGGGAAATCTCCATGATGGCCGTTGAAGGGCGATCTAAGACTCACGATCCTACACGGCCATCTGTCTCTCAGCTACTGTTAGCTAGAATAGATGAGGAGAGCAATGAAAATGCAGCAGAAGTGTTTGATGACCCACTAGACATAAACAAGGAAGAGTTGAGTGGACGCCAGCTAATAATTCAGACTCATGAAAGAAGTAAAGCTGTTGGGACAACGGCGGAAAGCGTGGTAAAAATACAAGTTGGCTTGTCTCCCAGTCGTCCGAAACCACCATCTACATACAGCGTGGAATCACCAACAAAGCCAGTTGGATCGTATAATGCGGGCAATCAAAATATAAAGAACCAACCCAGTACAGGAGCACACTCTCTTACCATCTCGGGGGATATCCTCTCATCGGTGAGCTCAACAAGTGGTGAATTCATTTTACCAACGTTAAGTAACTCTCTGCTTCTCAACAAATCTGAAACGGCACTAAAATCCCCTCACGGCGAGTTTTCTAACGACACTGAGAGCTTTGTGTTGAAGAAGGGCCAAACTTTACACCAAGTGTCCGAAACTTTTGCGCGTGACAGGTCAAAACATTTGGATGATATCTTAAGTTCGACGGCGGATGGTGATGCTGTAGATCAACCCAAAGGTGAGTTAACCTGGCACATAAATGACGAGCAACATTCTCGCCATAGTGACGGTAAATCTGTTCAAGACAATTCGCAAATAAGCAAAAATCATGCAACAACAGTTCAAAGTTTGGCGGCCAATGAGAATGTGGTCCGTGAGGTTACAACAATAGAATCTAAAATTACATGCTCCAATCCTGAGCTATTTATAGCGTTATCTGACCACGGGGGTTCAATTTTACATGAAAATGAACAAAGTGATCAAATTAAACATCAAGGGGATATTGGACATTTAAGAATGAACTTAAACTCAGTTCACGATAACGCGGGAACTCGGGGAGAAGCAGTTCCCTCAATCATTTCACAAGACAATCATTTGGATCCCGCACATGTGGATTGTCCAGTTCACCCGTCGGTCAAGGAAACTGATCAATTAACAGCTTCCGGTATCCAAGAAAATATTTATCTTCAAACAAAAGACAAAATGCAATCAGTCAGAAAATCTTCTTATGAAAATGAATGCACTGGCTCAATGGGAGACGAGGATAGTAAAGACATTTCAAAAAATTCCTTCAATGACTGGCTGTTTCTTGGGGAGGGCAACGATTTCACTCAACATTTAGACATGAGCCGTAGCTTGAAATTTAAAAAACACTGTGTTTACAAAGTGGTCAACCCTGAAATGTTCCAACTTTCCTGCTCTCCTTCACCCCTAAAACAATGTTCATCGAACCCCAAACCCCAAAGAAATCTGAACGTGAAAAATCTTACACGTGAAAAGGTTTCTGAAGCGGAATACGTTCCCACCATCCCAGTGCATAGAAGACTTGACCAGCACAGAAGGTACGCTCAAAGACATCATCTGCGACAGGACGGTTTATATTTTAGTCACTGGGAAGAGGATGGCTCGCCAAAGTCCTCAGACCCTCATCGGGTTGCGCCGCGACAGTCCAACTTTGCGATCCCCGTGAGAAATGACCACGCAACGGCTAAAATGACCTCGGAGCTCCAACAGAACCCGTGCCTAAAGACGGACAACAGCACCCTGCTCGCCCTCTGTGACAAGTTAACATCTCTTGAACAGCTTTTGACTACCACCAACACCGTACCAGAACACCGAGATTGCTATGGCACTCAGCAGAGCGCAGCTTACAAACAAGTGGCATCTCGGGCAGTGCTGGCGCACACAAAGCCAGAAGCTCCTACGCCGTGCTCCTGTTCGTTTGAACCCGTCTGCCCTTCAGTGGTGTGCACCTGTTGTGGTTGCAGAGAGTGTCGGCGTGCTTGTAGCACAATGGCGAAAAAGCTGTGCGGCGAAGTGGGCAAAACTTCTGGGACACGAGCTATTCCTGAGCAAAGCTCTGTTGTGAAAAGTTCGTCAAAGTCAACTCAGACAGATGGGTGTAATCCGTCGAACCTAGCCTTAATAAATCAGAACCAATCAACACAAACTAAAGACAGTGAGCAACCACCGCCATGCGTTAAACCCGAGGACATCCAATTATTGGCACATCAGATAAAGGAGATGCAGAGCGACTTTCGTGACATGAAAGTTTATGTAAGTAGTATCTTATTCGTGCAAGTATTCTGTTATTTATGTAAGTAGTATCTTATTCGTGCAAGTATTCTCTTATTTATGTAAGTAGTATGCTAAATCTGCTGGCATTTCACGTAAATTCATTCCATGATGTTGTTTAAGTTCCAACATATTCAGACCGTGATTTTTAATTAGTTTTTATGTTAGTGTTACTTAACTCATAAGCTAAAACGTTTAATGTTTTATAACATTCAACGACGATTATGCCAGCAAGGTTAGGATTATTTGTTTGAAATACCGCAGTCCCGATATATTCACCACTTGTTGACCGTCCCCCTTAACGTATCCAGCAGGCCAGTGTCGGAGACAGCCTTGACAGGCTTGAGCGAAACGTTGGATGCGAGCTGCAGAGAGTAGCAGCAAAACTCAAGACAGAGGTGGGAGACTCGATAAGTCAAGCCCATGATCACGTGACCCAAGTGTTGACCTCTCATTGGGCAGCCACCGTGGAGCGGTTCAATCAGGTGATGATAGTTCACCTTTTTTATTTTGTGAAATTCCTAGGGTGTTCCGTTTGTATTTGACATCAATGCAATTTATTAACGAGGTTTTTGTTTTGTTTGTTTGCCTGTTTGCTTTTCGTCCTTTGTCACAAGAGGAAGCTTCCATCAACTCTGTCACAAGAGGAAGCTTCCATCAATCAATTTCAAATTAAAGCTCTAGCAATGAATTCGTTGCCTCGCCAAGACGTGTTTAAATTTAAAACATAATTGCAATGAGTGTGACTATGAAATATTTCAGTCTGTCAGTGCAACAATGTCTACACACCAACAATGTCTCACGCAGCAAGGTGCGGAGATCAACAAGCTGGTGGTCACACTGCAGGAGAGCAAGTAGGAACTTTCTGGGGAGTCTTAGTTTTGGTTACTTAGATCTCTGTTTTGTTAGCCACCTTGTATCATGTTGGGCGTTACAGCATTACAATGAATAGAGTCTGTGAAGCGTTCGGCGTTTTTGTTTTTTAATCAATATTTGAATATTAGAATTTCTTTGCCTTCAGTGTTACAAACTTTGGAAATATAACGGATTTTGTTAAGAATTTTATTTATTGTTGATGCTTATTTCTTTTTGTTTCAGCAGTGGTGTTTTAACATTGTATGCTTGTAATTAGTTTTTGTAGTGTTGCGTTTGTTTTAAATGTGGTCAATTATAGATTTTTTACTCTTGTACCGCGCTTCGAGCCTTTGGGGATGAAGCGTGTTTTTGAAATACACTTTATTATTATTATTATTTATTAAGAAAGGTTGGGAGTGGGAGGGGGAGTAGGGGAAGAGATAGGGATGAAAAACTTACAAAGGTGAATTCAATACTACGGGAAGGAAATACAAACTACTACAGTACATTCTTTGAAATAAATTTTAACAATTTTCCACAACGTTCGGAGAGAGGCTTAGATATAATGGCTTAGGTTCAGATAATATGGTCTTGAAAACACCCCTGAACGGTCAAGTGATAAGTGGACGTAGAATTTATACTTAATTTTAAGGAAGTCATCATATTTTAAATTGGATGTGTGGATATCATGCATGTTTATTTACCGTGTGTCTTGTGCATGCAGATCAGGCGTGGACAGCAAGGAACAAAGCACTAAGAAGGGGATGGACTATGACACTTTGAAAATGAGAGTGGTGGAGCTGACGTCACAGCGAGATGCCGAGAAGGTTTTCCACAAGATCACGCGTGAGTCCCTCAGGGCCCTGGAGCGAGACCATGACAGGCTCCGTCAGGAGTACATCCGGGCTACTTACAGGAGGGCAAATCTCGGGACAGAAAGGTTTGTGAGACGAGACAACTTTTCAGAAGCTTAGTTTTTTATTTATTTTTTTTTCATTTTTACATATGCATTGACATTCAAGGATAGATGTATACACAAATTTATATGGACATGGAAACTATTTTGCTTACCCATCCACCCCCATACATTCTCCTAAACATATTTTATTAATTAGGAATACTATTACAAAGTTTAATACATTTTGTTGTAAAATATTGAGGTAAAAAGTAACGCTTAAGATTATTCTCAATTGTTAACCGAAAAATTGTTTAAGCGTCTTTGGTAATTATGAGCTTGACATTCCCGAGTACAACCTAAGAACAGTTGGAAGTTAGTGAAGCTATTACAAAACTCTGACATATAAACTGTGGATTAAGACCTCCTAAAATTAATAGGCATTTCAGAAATAATTACGATTCCATGCTATCATCACGCGTACCAAGAAGACCTTAGATTAAATATACTAAATTAGAAGAAAAAAAATTGTTTAAAATAGACGACGCGTATCCAAAATACACAAAACCTATTGTAAGACTTGCTTTCCTTAGACGAAAATAACAATATCAATGGTTATTGGTGCCTAATCTCAAACAAACGAACAGTAAGACCGGCTGGGGATTATCAACAACAACAAAAAAACGCTGATCTAAAAAACAATGTTATGGTATTAACGTTAGAACGTAATGGCGATGAGCGCAATTCCGAAACTAAAACATTATTTAAATCTGTAAATTTCGAAGTTCTTTGATGCGGGTTCTTTTTTTATATTTTGTATTTAATGGGTTGTTTTTTTACTGTTTTATTAGCGGAGTCCGTCAACGTCTGCTGGATCTACTCGCAGAGAAAGACGAACTGCCCACCCAGAGAAACAGGCACAGGCACGAGAGAGATGCCCACGCCAAATATAGATCCAGGCACACGACAGACAACACTAGGCGTGCAGGAGATCCAGGCTGCACCCACGACGGCGATCAGGCGACTGCGTTCAAACCTCGACCCAACCCCCGGCAATATCCGCTGGTCAACAAGACTGCCGGCGAGGTTCTCCTGGACTCGTCGGAGCACCATAAAAAGTACACTTCTCTGGACAAGAAATGCCTGACAAAGTCAAAGCAATTTTTCAACACTTCTCCGGTCAGCGAGAGGAACAACCATCAAAGGACGTACGTATCTTGCGAGGTCCTAAATTTAATGCCGAAGCACAGCAGGCCTGATCGTTCAAATCAGCACCAGGAGCACCAAGGCGAAATGTTGACAGCTGGTGAAGCACTGGCAGATCATGAGAATTCCTCACTGGAAAGGCAGCTGACCGATCAAATGACCAGCGTGAGGGAGACATTAGCCAAAGGAGGCCAAGCTACGTCCTGGCGATATCACGAGGAAGAAAATTCCAAAAAACTGTGTTCCCCTCCAGCAATAAAATCGTCCGAGACAGCTGATGTTAAATTGCATGCTGGTGCAACGAGCACCGGTCAGCTTGAAAGTTGCCCTGTTACTGACGCTACGCGGAGCGCAAACACTGACAATATTCCCAACTCAATCTTAACGGCCGAGGATATTTGCAGTACAACGGCGGTGACAGATAGACCGTTATCTCAGAACACTAACAACAGCCCCGGATACCTGACGGATAAACCTCGAGTGGAAGAGAGCGAAACTGCTGACCACAAGCCAGACGCCTCGGATGTTGGGTCAACCGAATCCAAATCCAGCTTGGTGCTCTCCGGTGAGAGCTTTTAAAACAAAGAGAACTCGTTTACTGCCACCGAATGAAACATAATTAGAGGGGTCGAATGAATAGGGGCTTCGTCAAACAAAAAATCATTACTTTTGGTGAAGTATACCTATGAGTTAGGAAGATGATAGAGCGACCGCAAGGTAGACAGACCAGGTGATAGGCTGACCAGAGGACAGTGCGACCAGAAGGTTGTTCGACAACATAATGAGACTAAAAGATAAAGTGACCAGACAATGAAGGGACCAGAAGATAGGCAGACCAGAAGATAGGAAGACCAGAAGATAAGCAGACCAGAAGATAGGCAGACCAGAAGATAGGGAGACCAGAAGATAAAATGATGAAAGATAAGATAGGGAGCCAGAAGATTTGCAAACAATATCTAAATTAGACCATTTTTATTTTTATTCGCCCACAATCTGTCCTTTTAAAAAAAAAAAATTAATAGGAACATAAAATTATTTTTTTTTTAGATAGAAGTAATTTATTAATTATTTTTTCAAGTATTTCAATCCTTGCCAAGACTAATTTCAAAAATACAATCTCTTGCTATTTAGTTATAAACTATTAATGATTTGAAACTTTGCTTATGGTACCTTAAAAAAAAAAAGGTTAGCTTATTAAAATGTATAAATTATATTATGAGCATAATAGATCTTACCTTCCGTCCACGTTTATTGTATGGAGAAAAAAAATTATTTTGCATTTTATCCGAATTTAAAAGGTTATTTTTGAAACAATTTTTTTTAATGGTTGACCTGCTTAAAGAGATGGTCAAAAATTGAAACATAAATTCATTTTAACATCATTTTTGTATAGAAGTAGCATTTGATATCAGGGTTTAATTATTTATTTATTTTTAATACCTACAGTTTTTGCAAAACACTATATACTTTTTCATATGTCTCACACAAAATGTGTTCTATGTATTTCTCACCATCGTAAGAGTTATGTTTCCTTTGAGCATTATTGTCTTTCCTCTTCTAAGGTGTCATTCGCAAATTACGTCTCCCTTGGGGGAGGCGTGGGTCTCAAGAATTGGTGACATTTTGTCACAGGGGGAGGGGGCTCAAGAATTTGTGACATTTTGTCACAGGGGGGAGGGGGCTCAAAATTTTGTGACTCCCTTCTTTTTATAAATTTAAAAATTTTCTAATTTTGAAAAATCTTTATTTAATTAATTTTAAAAACTTTAATGTGAGGTCCAAATTGCCTCAGGTGTTAGAGGTACTAGGAAACTCAGTCGCTCACACCTTTGCGCATACCGAAAAATGACGCCAAAACTGGTGTGGCCATTTTTACATTCGGATGATTTTGTTGTTTCGCGTCACAGTTTTCTAATAACACTACGTATTAATCCATTATGGGAAAATGTTAAAGAATAAAATAAAATCTTATTTTAGTTATGAAAATGTAATGCATTTTTTTTATTTTTTTAGGGGAGACGTGACACTGGGAGGTGGGGGTAAATAATTTATGACACTTTGTGACAGGAGGGAGAGGGTTCTCAAAAGGTCATTTTTTGCGCGACGTAATTTACGAACGACCCCTAACTATATTTCTACTCTTAAAATTTGGTCACAATGAGTAGCCAGGTCCCTGTGGTCTGCACGGACGCTTGTGATTTCGGTTTCTTGTTATTGATGTCCAACCGTTTTTTAAAGACTTTATTTCTACTCACAAAGCCATCGTATTTCTTTTTAGCGTCAACTCTGTCCAACTCTGTTTAAATTCTTTTGGTATTTTTTAATGAACCAAATTATAATTTCTTCTACATGTAATTCGAACCCTTTAGCTTCATAGAGTGAACTGCTGCCCCTTTACACAGGCTTTCTTTGTGTAATGCGCGTTAAAAAATTAACGATTATATTCTACTTTTTAGTGCGTTTCAACTCGTCTTTAAAAAGAAAGTCTTCTTTAAAAGTGTAATTATGAATTCCCCTTTTTTTTAAAAACTGAATCAAAAGATGTTTACCCGTCCTTGAGTTTGTAGCAAAGTGAACACTTCATCCGCAAAGTGAACACTTCATCCGCAAAGTGAACACTTCATCCGCAAAGTGAACACTTCATCCGCAAAGTGAACACTTCATCCGCAAAGTGAACACTTCATCCGCAAAGTGAACACTTCATCCGCAAAGTGAACACTTCATCCGCAAAGTGAACACTTCATCCGCAAAGTGAACACTTCATCCGCAAAGTGTTAGCAGAGCCGGCGCTAGGTGGGGGTGGGGAGGGGCCTTTGGCAAATTGATTTTTGCGGGGCCGTTGACGTTATATATTCCGCTGATAGGATATTAAGACGGGTCTGTATACAGAATAAAAATCCCTGATAATTCCCTTTCGTCTGCTTAACATGCGCCCAGAGGTCTTCCCGAGAGTCATCTCGAAGGCATATTATGGGAGCCAGACTGACCTTCAGACCTTTTAACTATCTTATAACTCCGAATATTGTGTTGACTGGATTAGGAACTATTAGTAGGCTTAGGTATATTATAAATATCTTACGGCAATGCGCGACTTCGCCATCCCCTAGCGCCGGCCCTGGTATTAGAGACATTCATATTTTCCTATCAGTTTCTTCATAACGCTGTGAGTATCATCATCAAGGCCGTCAATGGCAAACCAATTAGAAATGTTACTCGATTCTATCACAGATCAGACAATCTGCCCTTCGTTCAGAACACTGTACCTCATAGAATTTAATTTAATAATATAAGCGGTCTTCTTTAAAATCTCACATGGAACCAACGCAGCATTTGAATACATTTGTAAATGTCTAGAAGCAGAAATTGGCACTTTCCATAACGTAGAGACTAACTTCAACGAAGCAGTTCTTTTATTGCCGTTGGGCAATAGAGTTCTAGTAATTTAGTAGAAACAGAATGTATTTCTTAAGACAACCGGACAAACGTGTTCATTGACAATTTTTTAAAACGTTGTTTATTTTGTAGTGTTTGTATTCTGCTATGCCCATTTTTATTTTGTCACGAAAATGTTCATTTTAATCAGCAACGAAACTTGAAACATCCCAGTTTAAATTGAACAGGTTTGAACAAATTGTAATTTAACGTATATTTCTTGTCTCCTGTTGCAATTTTAATTCCCATGCCCCAAAGAAATCAATAAATCTTGAGTGTTAAGAGCATTAAACTTTTCATGGAGATAGGAGTCGAAGAAAGAAAAATTTTAACCGAAAATGCCTCGTACCTTTTTTTTATTTACTGTTGGTTCTGTTACATAAATTAAAATTTTAGGTAACAAACGCAAATTCCGTGTTCCGACTTACGTTATTCGATCTTGTTTATCTTTACTTTGTCCTGGTCGTCATCAGTTTAGCGCCATCCATGTTCTTCTCCTTATCAATAAATTTGGCAATTTTACATTCACTGCCGTCCTAATAGGCATGTCGCAGCTTCAAAATCTTTAAGGAGATAGATTTTACGCAGTGGCTATTCGCACCCGGGTACCAGAAGTGAGAGGTTGGGATTAAAAAAAAAAAAACTATTTAAAATATTATTATTGGGTTTGTACGACAAAATGAGGTATCAGATGAAAGATAATTGATTGGACCATATGTTTGTAAACTTAATTCTTCAGTTTAACTAAAATAAAGTACCACAAATGACATCCGAATAGCATTGAGTCAAAATGGAGCCAGAGACGCAGTGCCGCCATTCGCACCCGGCCAATGTAGCCTATTAGAGGCTAATGGTACCCGGCTTTAAGGCTTAACTTCTTAGAAGCTTTGGTTTTTCGATTATAAATATCTCAATGTTTGGAAAATTACCCGATTATGAGCCGAAATATTACTTGCCGTTCGCATTTATCTGTATTTTTTTTTTTAAATCACAAGTTTAAAGACTTTAATAACACTGTATTAAACTACATTTGCTTCAATTTTAAGGTCTATAATTTTAATAAAGTTCTCACTAGCCTGAATATCAAACGTGAGCAATCTTGTCATATTTTCAAATTATATTTTATAATAAAAGCATGACCTTTAAAGTAGCGAATGGCGTTAATAAAAAAATTGAATGATGACGTCATGCTTTTTAAAATATATATATATATAGTTATTATTAGCAACAGTGTTTCTTTTAGCTGTCTCTCCGTGAGGGCACCCCACCCACCCGCCCCCCAGCTTGAGCACAAATTGTATAACAACATAACAAAACTAAAAATTATTAAAAATTACAAAATTTTCTTTTTAAACAGTTTTAAAAAACATAGTAACTGGTGCCTTTAACCGATTACAATGATTGGAATTTATAATACATCGCTAGGCTCGATATATTTGATGATCCGTTTATTTAAGGCTAGAGATCATCAAGTTATAGTAGTCTGTGTCACAGGGTCACTGTTACCCCATGGCCGATATACTATCCACAAGCTCGACTATCGTGAGAAAGTAAGAAGGCTTGTGGTTATGGCGGTCCCTTGTGGCTGTTGTGACACGGGGATAGCCCATGAGAGGGAGCGTGGACAAAATTGTCTGTGACTTTCATCAACATCATCATCAACATGGCTCGAGGCGTTGGCAGGCCCGTTCTAAGGCATACGCTGACTACGCATCCCCGTATGTGAGGGGGCCCCCGTGAGGCGCCTTCGATATATGTCCATATATTTCAGAAGTACACATTTTCTTCAGTGGCGAAATTATCAATATGGTTAGTGGTTACACGCAAGCAAAGAGGAAACATTGATGAAGGCAGAATGGGGGTGCCGCAGTGGTGGGTGGTGTTTTCTCCTCAGTTCGTGGGAGTGCCATCCCCGGACCCTCCCCCCCCCCTTTCTGGGGCCCCCAACCTACGCTCCATGCTTAGGGCCCCCAAACTCGTAAGAACGGCTCTGGCGTTGGTTTAAGGTTGTGTGAGGACAATGACTTAATTACTATCGGGCTGGACATTGGCGACTGCAAGGCATCGTGGCTGGAGGTTTGGTGACGAGCGAGGTATATAAATAGAGACACCGAATTTAGCGAATTCGCTGACCACTTCAGCCCGCACAGGAGACTCCGCTAGTGTAGATTTAGACCTGGACCTACCTTGTGCCAGTTTGCCACAGAATCCACATAGAGAGGTAAGTGTGTGTAAGGTGTGTGAATGAAGAAGCAATATTGTAGTTCGTGTGATTGATAGTTACGTTAGGTAGACGTTTAGTGTTTTGGAAGACTACGGTAAGTAGTTAGCTGGGGCCTAGAGTAGATCACTTTGTGTAGGTGATTTCTTCATCTTTTTCAGGAATAGTCACCCCTATAGCCTTTACACCTTATGTTGTTATTGACACTAGTAACATCAATCATCACAGCACGTGGCCGTGTGACGGTGTGTGGATAGATTCCAATACAGAGCAACGACGAGGCGCAAGACCGAAGACAATCCCTGCCCATAGACCAGAGGTTCTTAATCTGGGTTCAATCGAACCCCTGGGGTTCAGTTGAACCCAGATTAAGAAGGGGTTCAATTGAACCCAGATTAAGAACCACTGGTCTAGACACACACCCGACTCACATGGTTCGCGATCTGATTTTGTGCAGTGCGGACGATAAAACTAGCGGTCGCGGCCGATGACAGTTCAAATACGACAGCGTGAGCGCAAGGGTACGACATAGTAATCAAGTGCGCCAGAGCGAGATTAAGACGTAACGGTATCGTGATATTCTGTCATGCAGATTGCTTCCAAAATTCTGAGTTCCATCTCATTCTAGCGTACATGGCTGATATCTTTGCAGCTCTCAATCATCTCAGTCAACAGATGCAAGACGATGGAGTCAACATCTTTGAACACAGTGATGTCGATGCATTGTTCATTTTGTGCACCAGTGAAACATTATCATATACCTATGGTTTGAATAAGATCATATTTTATTTTTCCTATTAAGAAGGGTTCGGGGAATGCGCATATGAAACTGGTGGGGCTCAGTACCTCCAACAAGGCTTATAAGAACCAATGCCATAGACAGATCCTTGCATGTCAGAAAAGCGACACTCATTCAAGACTCCACTATAAGGAGGGTAGCGTGTAGATGGAATGTTATGTAAGTTTAAATGCCTGTATTTTTTCGTACTTGTACGCTGCATAATTTCTCTGAGTAATTTATAGTTATACGACATCCATCAGTAATTGTCATAGTGAATCTTCTATTATAATTCTTAATTATATTTCATCATATCTTATAGTGCAGGTATGTCAAACTCAATCGCTTGGCGGGCCAAAACTTAAATGACAAGTAAGGTTGCGGGCTAAATAGGATAAACATTCAATAAATGGAAAATTAATCTTTTTTTTTTAAAAAAAACATTATATAAATGATGACAGAAAAATAGTTTTAATAAAAAATCATCGGCATACCCAGCTTCTTTATTATGGCAATTTGTCCGAGCTGGATGTTGGGCACATTTTCTTGGCTACAAAAACAATTAAGTTCGTTTATGTTGGGAGTAACGTTCTGTGTCATTGAGATTCTCATAATGGACTGCAAGTGTTCATCAATGAGATGACTCCTGTGAGATGTTTTGTTAATCTTCATCACAGAAAACTGATGCTCACACATGTAAGTGCTACCCAACATGATCAAGGCTCAAACCGCATGTAGACGAAGCTAGGGCACCTCTTCTGGAATGAAATGATTGAACTGTGCTGGCCCAAATGTGTCGTTCTTGGCCTTTAGTGTCCCATTACACTACAGCTCTATTAGCTCCATCTGCAAATTTACAGTTGCAGTTTCCACTTTCCACTTCTATGAAAAATGGGTTACGAAACAGCTTGAAATTGCTTTTCTGTGCTTTAAAATCACTTAACGGCCGTGCAAACTCGGCGCAAAGTAAGCAACATTTTTCAGCAAAGTGTGAGCTCGGAAACCAAACAGCGTTGACTTGGATATAATTGTACACTGGTCAAGACCTCGTGGGCCTGATAAATTTACGGCGGGCCAGATGTGGCCCGCGGGCCTTGAGTTTGACACATGTGTTATAGTGTGTTCATGGTACATTGCAATTTATTTTACTTAGAAGATTTAGATAATAAATTAGCTTTAGTCACTTTAAGCTAAATTGAAGACTTCTTTTGTTTGTTGTATTGGTATTGTGTTTCCTTGGGCACATCAAAACAAGGGGGTGTCCGAGTTAGTGTAGAATTAATTTAGACCCATGTGGTCACTCAGCATAAGGGAGCTCGTGACAGTAGTCTGTTATAAAAATCGCTCTCACCTCTTCAGTCTTACTTCCTATTGTTCGCATGTATCGCTATTTTTATTTATTTATTTTTTTCCAACTTCATAAGTTTAAAGACGTTAAGACACTGTATTAAAATTGCAATTACATACCTATAAAGGTCTACAATTTTAATAAAAGCGAGTCAAGTATAAAACACGTGCTGTTACTATGTTAAATATAAATTGTATGATTTCATCATGCTTTAATCTTATAATTTAGAATACGAAGGGCGCATAGAAATTGTGCACGTTTCATAAATTATTATTAAATCAAAGTGTTTTTGTTTTTCTTTCAATGTGCTACTTTTGTTACGAAGTTTCCTCAACAACAGATTTGTTTTGTTCTTTTTTTTTTCTTCTTTTTTTTTTTTTTTTTTTTTTTTTTTTTTTTTTTTTTTTTTTTTTTTTTTTTTTTTTTTTTTTTTTTTTTTTTTTTTTTTTTTTTTTTTTTTTTTTTTTTTTTTTTTTTTTTTTTTTTTTTTT
>CAXITT010000775.1:78379-90904 GCA_964033795.1 Lymnaea stagnalis
CTACCCTGACTGATTCCCCTCCTCTGATCGATAAACGATCTTGCTGGCTGCCGTCCATGGTTTGCCTTGTAAAAGTTATGTGGTGGGGTGGGTGAATATACATTGCTGTTCTTTATTTCATAAATGTATTTTATTTTAATGTCATGGTAATGTCTCTTTTGATAAAAATTTTTATGTACAGCGCGGGGAGCCCAGCCCTAGGCTGGGGTACCGCGCTATATAAGACCTCTTATTATTATTATTATTATTAATGCCCCCAAAAATTGCACAATGCTAAAAAAGACGTGACGTCCACTGCTCAAATAACCCAGAAAAAAAAACGCAGTAATTCACAAAAGCGTTGCAGGAAACTCTGCCTAAAGGGTCATCAGATGGTCTATTGACTCTAAGCGGGACTCATTTACGAGATGCTGTGTACGTTTCAGCCATGTCCGCCTACGGTAAAATAAAATTGAGCATAAAAAATAATGACTGGTACGCGGCACATTGGAATGTGATGGAACCCGTAATCGAGAGGAAGAGAAGATCCCTACATGCCTATCGGGATGCACCTTGCGCTAGTACACTATAGGCTCTCCAAACTGCATTAAAAAAATATCCCAGCAGACGGCCCGCCAATGTTCCAATGCTTACTGGCTTGACTCTATTCAACTGGCTTCCGACAACGGAAATGCAAGGAGCATTTACGAGGGCATCAAGATGGCATTAGTTCCGTACACTTCAAAAATAGCACCACTCGAGTCCAAGACGGGTCAAATTATCCAGAGCCCAACTCCGGCGTTGGGTAGAGCATTATCTTGAACTATGCTTAACAATGAATGCAGTCACTGAGACCGCTCTGCATAATATTCCCGTCTTGTCAATAATCGAAGAACTGGATGAAAAGCCAACTGTAAAGGAGCTCGAAAAAGCCATTGATTACCTAGCTGGTGGGAAGGCACCAGGGATTGACGGCATTCCACCGGAAGTCCTCAAAAACGGAAAATCTATTCTACTTCAGCCCTTACATGAGATCCTCTGTCTGTGTTGGGAAACAGGTCACATTCCCCAGGAAATGAGAGAAGACAACATCGTAACAGTGTATAAAAATAAAGGGGACTGAAGTGATTGCAATAGCTACCGAGGAACTTCTCTCCTTGGCTTAGTTGGAAAGAATGTTGCCGGTGTTGCCCTTAAACTGTTGCAGAGTCTGGCTAATCGCATCTACCCAAGATCCCTGTTATATAGAACGTGTTTACGTCACACTTTCCCCGTGCCGTGAACTCTGGTTGACCTCACATTAGACGGCGTTCGTATTGGGCGTAGCCTATTTCCTTTCATCTTAGCCGTTGTTTTCCACAGCTATCAACTATAAATAACTAATATATTCTAATAGAATTTTGGGGAAACTTCGATAATTGACTGGAAAGATAAACAATGTAAAGGCATTTCTATAAGCGTTGGTTCTATCGACGCATAGATGTAAAAGGGATTCAGAGATTCATCGGGAGAGATTCAGCTAGATATTTTTAACTTCACGAGACAAGTGTATTATTGTGTGTACTCATATGTGTTTATTCGCATTCATCATTGTACATTATTAATTGGCACATTGTACTAATTGTGTACCGGTACAAGATCTACCATACTCTGTAAGTTGATGATTGTAATTATATTTCTTTTATTTTGTAATTATATTAATACTTAAATAAATCTTATTAATTGTATTTAGTACTGTTTTGAGTGTCGTAATTTTGCTATTGTATTTCTCTATGGTATCGTCCTTTGTTAGCCACAGTTTACAACGAGCCAATAACTTAAAATAAGAGATTAATTTCTCACTATAGAAGGCAGTGCGTAACAGTCCCAGTGTGGCTTCCGGAGTGGGCGCTCAATAATAGACATGATATTCTCGTTACGCCAATTGCAGGAGAAATGTCGTGAACAGCATATGCTAAGTCTGAGAGGCCTTTTCAGTATCTTGCAAAGAATAGGTCGTCCCCCACGACTGCTCACAATCATCCAGTCAATTCACAAAAACATGCACAGCACAGTAAATTTCAATGGCGCTGTCTCTCAGTCATTCCCAGTCAGCGGCGGTGTAAGACAGGGTTGTGTACTGGCACCAACGCTCTTCTCCATTTTCTTCTCGATGCCCCTTCAATTTGCCTTCGGAGACTGCGAAGACGGAGTGTACACCCATTCAAGATCTGATGGTAGACTGTTCAATGTCACCCGACTTCGTGAAAAGACCAAGATAAAAAGGTGCTGATTCGTGAACTGCTGTTCGCTGACGATGCCGCCTTAACATCTCACACAGAAGAAGGTCTCCAGTAGCTGGTTAATCGTCTATCACACGCTTGTAAAGAGTTTGGACTATCAATTAGTCTAAAGAACACACGTGTAACGATGCAAGAAGCACCGTCCCCTCCAATCATATCTATTGAGGGTCATAATCTTTCGGGTGTTGAGCATTTTACATACCTTGGATCCAATATTTCTAGTTCTCTCTCCGTTGATGAAGATATAAATATCAGGATTTCAAGAGCAGCGGCAACTATGGCTAAACTGAATAAGCGGGTGTGGAATAATATCGATCTAACTGATACAAAAAATAAGTGTCTATCAGGCTTGTGTGCTTAGTACGCTCCCATGTGGCAGTGAAGTGTGGACCACATATAATATACCAGTCAGGAAACTCAACAGCTTCCATCAAAGATGTCTGCGTCGCATTTTACGCATTCGATGGCAGGACAAGGTGCCTACACGGAGGTCTTGGTACGTGCACAAATGTTTAGCATATTCTCCGCTCTTAGCAAGGGTCGTCTTCGCTGGTTAGGTCACGTAAAGAGAATTGAGGAAGGCCGTATCCCAAAGATGCTGCTGTATGGGGAGTTGGCAGAGGGGACAAGACTTATAGGACGGCCACGCCTCAGATTTATGAACGTTTGCAAAAGGAGCATAAAGGAAGCCAATAGTGAAAATAACGAATGGGAGCTCATTGCCGTACAACGTTCCGGCTGGCGAAAAGCGGTGTATGAAGGAGTAAAAAAGGCGGAAGATACGCGAAACGAGGCCCTTGCAACAAAAAGAACATACGGAAGTCAAAATCTTACCAGGAACCAATATTCTCCTGCGAGAAATGCAGTCGAGATTGTCATTCTAGGATTGGCCTAGTGAGCCACTCGTCGAAGTGTAGGACTACATAGCTACTCCATCGTCTCGCGACGACGGAAGGATGCCATATATATATTTATTATTATTAACTGCGCAACTGCTTTTCTCTTTTCAATGTCAGAATAACAAACAAACTGCCCCATCCATTGGCATTGCACTTATTTTTTTATATTATTAATTATATGTTAGATGAGAATCCACTAGAAAGCTAAGAAAAAAGTTTTTGTGAACTAGCATTTCGATTATCATGCCAATTCCATGTCTCTCACCAGACCCTTGCCAGGGGAGCTCGCTCCTACGGGCCTGGGGAGTCTCTCACCAGACCCTTGCCAGGGGAGCTCCTACGGGCCCGGGGAGTCTCTCACCAGACCCTTGCAGGCTAATTAAAACGTTTAAACGTACCTCTATTAGACATGTAAGGGTAGAGCAGTATTTTATTTCTTACTAGTGAACCGAAAATTTTAGAAGCGAGTCCCACCATACCAATAGGCTCATTTGGTGTGTTTTTCTAAACGCCACTGATATATAAAATATAGACTATAATAGACCTAACATTAAACCTGATCGCCGTCGGGTGGTTAGAAAATTGGTTTTTAATAAGATAAACGCTTTCTTTTAATATCATGATTTCAGTCATCCCTTTTCCCCTTCATTCCCCGCCGCACTAAAAATTTAAAAGCTAAACAATGTATCAATATGCAGATCTTGGGTTTTTTTTATCTGTGTTGGTGCAAGTTTAAGGTTGGCAAGTGACCTTTTAATACCAGTAAGTCATTTCGACCTTCATTTCGGAAATAAATAAAGAGTAGCTTCCCCTTCTTGAATACATAGCAAGGTCAAGGTCTTCCGACCGGTTTCAGTAATTCAAGGTCGTATCATCAAGTTTGTCTTTTCGATTATTTATTTGCGAAAGTACTTGTGTGGGTAAATAGTATTTATAAACAATGGCAACAAAATATAAGATAGTCCTTATCCGACACGGAGAAAGTGAGTACAATGAAAAAAATGTGTTCTGTGGATGGCATGATGCAGACTTATCGAAAACTGGAATCCAAGAGGCTGTTTATGGTGGTCAGGTAAGAATTAAATTAATCAAAATGAAATATTAACTTCAGTTACTATGTACTGATTATTGGCCTATCTATTGGCTTCATTTTCTTAGTCTTGAATCTTGGTACGAGGACAATGCTCATTAAACAGTAAACTACACTCATTTTTAGAATGTCCCTTTTACTTTTAATCTTAATTAATAACTTGTTCTAATTCTAAGCCAGGGGTCAGGGCATATTTCATTTTCATATTTATTTTATTATCTTAATTCTTGGCTATCTTATTATTGTTCCAAAATTATATTTTTACAAAATCATATGAAATACTAAAATAATTATTAGTCCCATTCTCATATGAAATATTAAAATAATTATTAGTCCCCTTCCTACAACACAGTTTCTTTTAGTTTTAGTAAAATAATTTTCAAGAGTTAGTTGTATTAGTATTAGACTAGTCATTGTCATTCTCATTATTTATGATTAGTATTAAATTAATTTACAAAACAAGTTCAATTATTAGATTTAGATAGGCCATTAGTCTTACTAAGAGTACTAAGACTGTTAGATTAGGTCTTACCTGTACCTACCTAGTAGGCCTAACTTATATTTAGTAGTAGGCCTATTATTTACTATTAATTATTATTATATTGACATTAATGAGGTCTTTCCAAAATAAAATCAATACTTCCCAATGGGCTTGTTTAGCTGGTGCTCTATAGAGATTTTCACTCTCTCCAATAATATCACTGTCTTATGTCTTGATTGTTACCTTTTTATTCACATATATTACAAACTCTAAAAGATTCATACTCATACATCCCATGTTTATAAGGGGACTGCAGGACATGTTTTGAAATTTAGAATTGGTGTGACTCTGACGCTGTAAAAAGCTTGTATATTTTAATTATTTACCAAGACCATTTTCCCTGGTCAAATATTTTTCATATCATCCCACTTCATATATACCTCTAATTCTCATACTCCTGTCTTCTACTTTGTGACTTAATATACATGACTATCAATCAACATCACTACACCTTAGACTCTTGTCCTCCTCCATGCCTTCCTTTGCTATGACTATAAGTTATAGTAAGTAACTTGATCCATCTGTCAGATTCCATTTTTTGGACATAGAATTCTTATATACCAGTTCTCAAAAGTACTGATTTGCTCAGTAAGAAATATTATAGTTTAAAAATGTAAACATTGATTCAAATACAATCTGATAACAATTAAAATATTCAGAAAAGAACGAATGAAAATTTTATTGGTTTATAAATAAATTGTGGTATAATTAATGTAATTCAGGTCAAGTTGTTTCAATTAAATTCCACTTTTTAAGGGATGTCACATTGCTGACCACCTCCTCCACATCGTCAAACATCATCAAAAAATGTGCCCCCCAATTTCCCCTAGATGCGTAACTTCATTTATGGATGGCCCCTTTAATTAGTGTATGTTTAAGTTACTATAACTACTGAGCAATGATAATTGTTCATTTATTTTTTATAGCCCTCTCATAACTATTAATATTGTATTTTAGTGTTATAAATTAATGGTAGAAAAACAGTAATGGCATTACTGAGTAATGGTATTATACAGTGTATTGAATTATTAACTGTTATCTCCCCTTACAGTGATTGACTAAATTCACATGGTTGCTAGGATTATCAAAATGCTATATTTTGATAAATTTTTTGTTATATTTAAGTTTGCTAATTATTTTAATAAAAATCTAAAATAAATAAATGGGTTATTAATTACTTACTGTGAGCCAGTTGTTGACCTCAATGACAGACCAGGTCTCCACATAGACCTCATTAAATTAAATGTTGTTTTTTTTCCTGATAAAAAAAGATAGTATTTGAATAATAAAATCTCTTTAAACAATGAAATAAGTTCATTCTTGTTTTAAAAAATATCAGAAAAAATTAAAATTGATTAACAGTTATAAAGAGAGTTGTACTGGGTACCAACTTATATATATATACTTAAATGCCTATAATTGTGTACCTTGGTAACATTATAATTTGGTAGTGATAGGAAGGTGGATTTTAAAATATATAGTTGACATTACCATCGTTATGAATCGGTTTTGCCCAACCCCAACACTTCACTCAGGAAAGACAGGTATGTCCTTCCCCCTTCAATACATCAGACATACATTCACAATCTTCTTGGGCAATAGTCTATGCTGCCGGTCAGTCAATGTGCATAAACTTCTTTCCTTTTAACAAAAAATTTTGTTTACCCAAAATAATTTGCCCTGTCATTGATAAAAATCCAGCAAAGAAACGGTTTCTATCTGAAACAATGCTGCAGCCACTGTATTAGTCTAGCAAAGAAGCAATAACAGATGTTTCACTGAAATTGATGGCCCTGCTTTTTTAAAAATAAAATTAGATTTTTTTTTTTTTTAAATAAACAAAGTAGCATTTGTGGTTTTTTTTTTACCTGAGGCTTAGCAGACACCAAATTATCTCTCCTAATTTGAATGTCCACAGATTCAAAACATAGAAAGAAAACTAACCATTTCAATATCAGACATTATTAAAACTAATTCAAGGCCATTAAAATAAGTAAAAAATATCATGTTAAAATTGACATTGGCATTTGATAGTAAGTTATGACCTGTCCATTGTTTGTGATGAGAGTATATTATGTTATATTAAATGTTAAGTAGCATACATAATGTATTACATAAAAAAAAATAGTATTTTAATATTTTGATTTTTTGGAATACTAAAGCATGTTTTCTAATCAACTTTTAATTAAAAAATTTAAAACTAAAACACAAATTGGGTCAACAAAAGATCATATTGGAAACTTTTGAGTACAGTATATTTTTTTTAATATTATATGCAGTAATGATTTTAATACCTATTTTTTAAAAAAATTAACATTTTTTTATCTTAACAGTTGTTAAAAAAGGAGGGCTATGAATTTGACATTGCTTTCACAAGTGTGCTCAAGCGAGCCATCAAAACTTTATACCTTATCCAAGAAGAGTTGGATATACATTGGCTTCCAGTAGTACGATCATGGCGTTTAAATGAAAGACATTATGGTGCTCTTCAAGGACTCAACAAATCAGAAACTGCTGCAAAATATGGAGAAGATCAAGTACAAGTGAGTGACTTTCTAAATTTTCCAACTGTTTTGAGATGACATGCAGACCAATTATTTCAGGGAATGATTTTTAAAAATCTTTTTTGTTGTTGCTAAAACTTAAAATTAAAACTTGTACATGAAAATTCCTGTAACAAGCCTTTATTTATTTTATCTAGATTTGGCGTAGGTCTTATGACATTCCACCACCACCCTTGGAAAAAGAAGATCCACGCTGGTCGGGCAAAGGCAAGCAATATTCTGTAAGTTAATTGAGCTTGCTTATTTCATTTATATTTATAGAAATTCTGTTGGCCAAAGTTCACTTTTAAACTTGAGTTGATGATTTGTTTCATGAGTGGGTGTTTTTTGTATTATTTGATTTTTTGGTGAGCTTATTTGGTGTAGAGGTAACTTGTTTCCCAACACTGATTTCGATCACCTACATTAGAGCATGAAGATAAGTTAAATTATAAATTTTTCATTATATTATTTCTGTTAGTACATAAAAGGATTGGTTAAATCCTAAATGCATTGGTCAGAAGCTTAACATTTATGTGGCCCTAATTGATATTATTTAGGAGCTATAAAATTTTATAGTTTAATGTTACTTTTTATCCCAGAACTAACCATCAACATCAAAGAAAGAAGACTGTATGTATGTTGCCTTCTTGAAAATCATTTAAATGTGAATCTCATTTTCTAAATTGAATGTAAAAGAAAACTAAATTGATATTTTATTTTAGGCTATGGATCAAGGAATGATTCCTGCTTGTGAATGCCTTAAAGATACCGTTGAGCGCACACTTCCTTTCTGGTATGATTCAATCGTTCCTGCTATCAAGGTAATTTTGGTTTTTAATGTTGAACACGTTTATTATTTTTTCTTGTTTGCAAAAACATAATGCGAAATAAATATAGATAACACAAGCACCAAATACAAATATATTAATTATAAAGTATAAATATCTTTAGTTCTAGGGCGAGCATGACTTTTGGGTAAAAATAATAATCGGTATCATTAGTATAGGACAAGCCTGCACAATAGGACGGGAGGGGGGCTATATAGAAAATAATAATATAAAGAATATTTTGTTACTTCGTGGGCCACAAAGTGGGTGCTGGCTGGCCACGGGCAGCCTTGCAGGCCTGGTATAGGATATGGAGATTTATTTTTTTTTAATTATGAAATCTATGAAGGACATGTTCAATTTGAATAAATATTTGGCTAGGTAATTCAGTTTACTTTCTTTCATTTTAACTCAGCAACTTATTTACAATTTTGGGGTAGATCAATTCATCAATTCAGCAAAATAATGCTTTGATATTTTTCCCTCTTCTTTTAGTCAGGTAAAAGAGTGATCATATCTGCTCATGGCAACAGCTTGAGAGGCCTCATTAAATACCTGGATAATGTTTCTGATTCTGATATTGTTGGCCTAAATCTTCCTACTGGTAATATTTTATTAATTTTTAAAAAAATCATTATTCCTTTTTTTTTTTTTTTTAAAGTATTTTCATTTTGAAAAAAGTTGATCTTCATTTCACTTAACCCTTTTCTGCCTAACTCGGAAGAAGTTAAGGGAGTTACTTCCCATAAAACATGATGAATTTAATTGAGAATAAAATGTGAAAACCCAGAAAAAGTCTGACATGAATATTTGCCTGAAGCAAAAATTCAAAATTAAATAAATTTATTTCTGGCAATTTTACCAAAAAATGGGTATGGTTAGCGTATCATATGCTCTTGTTTTAGAAAGTTACATAAAGATTTATCATTAACTTTAGGCAGTGATTGGTTAAATACTAACATATCTTATTGTTTGTTTTTTTATTTCAAGTTTACATTTGTCCCTTGCAAGTGTTTAAAAATCATTAATGTTTCATTGAGACCTAACTACATTAATATAAGTACTATGCTATTATTGTACAAATAAATGTGTCTGTAAATTAGCTAAGTCAATGCTGAATTCTAAAAAATATATTTTTACCAGATTTTGCCATATCTTTCATTGTTACTGGCAGGGGACATGTTTTTTTTGTGTTTATTTTAATTATTTTAATTTGAGGTTACATTGTTGTTAATCCCCTTTCCAGCCATCCCCTTGGTGTATGAGTTGGATGAAAACCTTCGCCCTGTTAAACACTACTATCTGGCAACAGAAGAAGAGGTCAAAGCTGCACAGGCCAAAGTACTTGCTCAAGGAAAAGCTAAATAAATCTTTAATCCTTGCCTAAAATTGTGATAGACTGCACCTTTTTTTTTTCTTTCTATTTAACTTAACTCTCTAAAATGAACAAGAAGCCAATGCTGAACAGTTTTACCCAACATTAGCTGATTTAGCATTGTTTTGACTATTTATATCAAACTGGTACATGGAAATACATGTTGAATCTTTGATGTTTGAAATAATGATCTGAAGTAAATCAGTAAACGAAATTTGATTTTATGTGTGCTCTTGTCTCTTTTTTTTTTTTTTTTTAAAGTTAGCCAAGTTTTTGAAAGGGTTTTAACACAAAAAAAATTGTTAGTGTGGTGTCTTCTCTGGACCTATTCCACCCAGCTATTCCAATGTGCTATGAGCTGACTGAAGAGCTGCGGCCGGTCAAGCACTATTTCCTGGCATCAGATGAAGAAGTTGCCACAGCACAAGCCAAGGTTGAAGCTCAGGGAAAGGCCAGTGCCCCAAATGAAGCGCAATCAAAAGCAGGTGGTGACACGAAGTCAGAGAAAGCAGGTCTCTTCTCCTGTTGCCCTTGTTTTGATCCTGTTAAAAAGAAAAAGATTGCACAAGCTCAGTTCAAGCACACTTAAATTTTTAATGAACTTTGGAGTAAATTGAAATGTAAATATAGTGTTATTGTGTATAATGATATGCACTGGATATAGGGAGATGTGTTTGTAAATGTGATATTACTTGAAACTTTTCCATTAAAACCTAAAGGTTGCCAAGGTGGCTGACGCCAGTGCTCCTTTTTTTTTTTTCTTCCCCCTGGTTTTTGCTTAAGAAAATTAGTTCTTAAATATTGCTGCATGTTTGAATTAATTTAACCACCTAAATGTTTGTATTCTTACTCTAAATGTATGTTGGTCAAGTTTTTGAAGGGGTAAATAAAAAGAAAAAAAAAAAAAATCTCCTGCTTGTCCAATGAGATATTAGCCTGAGACGATGTCCAAGTAAACCTGTTTTTACTTTTTAAAGAAATTGGTCACGGATACTGCTATATTTGGTGATTTGTTTGTAAGCCTGAGACATATACAGTAATTTTTTAACACTGGACTAAAGACATACATACATGGTTTTAGCCTTTGCTTTGTAATCTTTCTTTTAAAATTAGCTTTCATTTTTTTAATCATCTAGCTAAAGTCATAATAAAATTATAATGTATTTATAAGGGTTTCCTGTTCTCTTTAAGTTGCAAGTGTTGTGGCCTTGTGTTTCCATTTGTCTGTTCATTATATTTGCACCATAAGTTAAACTCTTACCTCGTATTACAGGGTTCAGTATTAGTGCGACTCATTTCAGAGCTTTAAACAACCATATCATCATCAGTGGCACTACAGCCCATGTATGGCCCTGGCCTGCTCCACCACAACCTTCCATTCTGAAAGATCCATGGCTTTCTGCTTCCATGCGCGAACCCCCAACTGGTGTAAATCCTTCTCTACATCGTGGATCCATCTCAGCCTTGGGCGACCAGTGAGTCGCAGCCCATATGTTTCTGCTTGTATATCACTTTTGCTGCTCTACATTAAGGCAGCCTCTCAATATGTCCTGCCCAGCGCAGTCTGCCTTTTTTTATTGTTGCGACTATGGGTGGGTCTTTGTACAAATGGTATAGCTCTTGGTTTGTACTGATTCTACAGATATCATTTTCCATCACTGTGCCGAATATTTTTCTGAGGATTTTCCTGTTCCATTCATTGAGAAGGTTGTCTGCTTGTTGGTAAGGGTCCAAGTCTCACTAGCATGTTACTACCGGTCTTATGATAGTGGTGTATATTGTCTTCTTTGTTCCCCTTGAGAGGTTTTTGCTATTATATATTTTGTCTTCGGTTTATTTACATCAAGACCAGCTTTGACTGAGGCATTTTCAAGTTCCCTGAATGCTTATATTATGTCATTACTGTTTCTACCCAGTAGCGCTATATCGTTTGCGTATGCCAGGTACTGCAATGGCTGGCTATATACGGTTCCTGGTGGTGGTGGTTCTGTAATACCTCTCTGGAAGTGCTTGTTATGGTACCACTGGTGCTCGCGTTTATGCTTCTAATAATCTTTTCTAGCGTGATGTTGATCAGGATACATGATATTGAACAAAACAAGTGTTTATTTATTTGTTTTTAAATGTATGGTCTAAAATTAATTGTGTTCAACTGGCGGTGGCAGGAATTTTTTTTTTAATTAAACAAATTCGTAGATATTTGACCAGACTCAATCACGGAGGTCAAACATGAAATACCGGCATTGTTAACCACAATAAAGTAAATCAACAAATTTCTATAAAAAAAATGGAAAACACTTAAGGTTGAAACTAAACAATAAATTTTCAAACAACTTATAACAGTTATCAATCATTTTAATTTTAATCAAAAGCACAGAGTGTTTGAATGTTACCGGTAGTTAAAATGCTTGCACCATGCCCGAGTCCTTAGCGTGTGTTTTGTTACGAGGTGGTTGCCAGGAGGTAACTTGGGAAAGCTGATAGCCATTCGTCATTTTGATTACCGGTATGCATTGTATCGAGAGGCCTCGCTGTGAGAGTTGGTCACCAGTTGCGGTCAACTCGTGGTATCACCCCTCCCGACTTCCCCGTGGGCCGCTTCCGAGTCTCCTTGCTCTTGGCTACTTGGTCTAATGCAACCTGCTCTGGTGGCAACCTGGTCTAATGCAACCTGCTCTGGTGGCAACTTGGTCTAATGCAACCTGCTCTGGTGGCAACTTGGTCTAATGCAACCTGCTCTGGTGGCAACGTGGTCTAATGCAACCTGCTCTGGTGGCAACTTGGTCTAATGCAACCTGCTCTGGTGGCAACCTACTCTGGTAGCAACCTACCCGGGTGGCAACCTGTTCTAGTAGTATCCTCCTTTTGTTGTAACCTACTGTGGTAGCAACCTGTTCTGGTAGCAACATGCTCTGGTGACATCCTGCTCGCTCGCCCTGAATGGTAGCCTGTTCTGGTAGCTACTCAACCACCCCCCCCCCCCCCC